>JAVDBV010087563.1:0-17115 GCA_032619315.1 Piper longum | reverse complement strand
CCCTCTCGCCCAATCGCCGCCGTCATTGCTCGCCGCCATCTTCAGGGGTAATTTTAGGTTTTTAAAATTTTAATTTTAATTTTACCCATACTTAAATAATTATATTAATATTATATCTAAGCCATTTTTAAAATTAATCTAAAAAATTGATTTTTCCCAATTCACCCCGATTCCGAATCAGATTTAAATCAGTCAAAATAAGGGTGAATCGACTAATTTAGATACCGATTCAAAGCCGACCGATTCGAAAATTAGATCGGTAAGTTGCCGATCCAATTTAAATCAGCCGATTCCCCTCAAAATCGGCTGATTCATGCACCACTGGTCAACACACATTTCGCATAGATGGGGAAGGTCAGTTCTTCATAAAACATGATAAACTTATAAATAAGGGGATAGATTATGCGAGGAATTCTCTTGGGTTATGATCATTTTGAACCACCAAGTCAAATATTTCCATCCAACAATGGTGCACATCGGTAATATTCCATGATTTCAAGAAATAATCAAGCCAGAGAGCAGAGATGGAAAAAGTACTCCAATCCACATATAGAATGACGTAATCAAATTATGCATAAATAAATGTTTATATATCAAATAGGAGTGACAAGGAAAATTGAACAATTTTGAATAAACAAAAATACAGATATTTATTTGGTCCATGCGACGTCACAAAAACTAGGCACTGTACATAAGCAGGTACAAAAAACTCATGAACGACAAACCAACCAGCCAATGGGCCAAGTTGACAAACAAAACTATACCAGATACAAGTAGCTCTCCCTCAGGACAACACAAGCAAGAACTGATAAAAACTGCCGTCTAGCTTACATCCGTGTTGATAGATGGCATTGTATAACAAACTTCTTTAAGTATAAAGCTCACTGCTAATCGCAAGGACAGCAAAAAATCGCAGGATTGGGTATATCTGCTTAAAAGTGTATCAAGATTGACTAACATATAGAACTGGAACTAAACCGGCCATTTTCCCATCACTCCCAGGCCGCTTCTTTTTTACCTACAATGATGCAAAGATGCATAAGATGATTTAGAGACTAGTCAGTTTTAAGTGGCTCTAAAAGATGGAGTCAGAGCTTCCAAAATAACTCACATAGAACCATCCATCAACTTCATCTTCAATTTCAACCTCTTCTCCAGCTGTCAAGTTCAACTGCACAGGGAAAATCCCAATATACTCAAAGCAAAGACCATACATTAACAAGAAATATGTTTGTGCATAGAATCACTCTATATTAATTTAGCTTCAGAAATCATCTTACCTCATCATCTCCTCCAGCAGTGAAGTCATAAAGTGCTTTACCAGACCTTGAAGTTTCCAAAGATTTGTCATCATCCATTGAGTAGGACCCAGAACTCATAGCACCACGCCCAGCTAACGGATTAACAAATGATTCGGATCTCTGCACGTCAGATGACGCAAATGATGATGGTTCTTCTCTGATCTGGAAAAGATTAAAATATTGCTTAAAGCATGATCATCAGTGAAGGGGTTAAAAGGGTCGTTTTTAAGTTATTTAACTAACCGGAGATCCTAAACCCTCGTATATTGATGATGGACCACTGGCTGAGTTACTGCCAAATCTGCTCACATTGGAAGCCCCTCTGCTTTCCTGTCAGAGCCAAGATAGTGATTAATTAATTTCTTTACCAGAAAAAAAAAAAATCTGCTAAAATTTAGCTGAACAACCATATCTTGACAAAAGTAAATACCATAAATCAAACAATAGTTATTTTGTAATTATACCCATATAAAGCACAAAATTATACAAGCAAAGCAGCAGAATCAGCAAAATTTATAAAAAAGTAGTTTCACGCTATGATGCCTTAAAACTATACTGTATAACAGTAACATTGCATAGATCTAGGTTGCATACTCTTTGCTGAGCAACCCCATAGCCAGATGGACGAGAAGAGAACAATGAGGGATAACTCATGCTGCCAAAATGAGAGGATATGGAAGTTTCAACAGATCCTGTAGATTCAGGAGAAGAAGCTCCAGAAGATCTGGCCTCATCTTCCTGGAAAAAGCGAGAGAGCATTAAGATGCAAAGAATTCATCACATTAACAATTGCCATGTTCCATCAATGCATACCTCAGCTTCATCAGCTTCTAGCAGTGTCTTTGCCCACATATCATCATAAGTAACTGATGCTCTGGACGTGACATTTTCCTCTTCAACATCAGGAGCATCCGTTCCAGCACCAGCAAGAAATTCATTAACCTGAAAAGGCATTTAAAAGAAGTTCATTATGCACAAAGTTATGGCAAGAGCATGTGTCATATATGAGAAAAGAAAGATGATATATTCCCCTCGTTAAACTAGATACACGGTAAATTTGATTTTACAGCAGCAATTGGTGCACCAATCTTCAACTGGGAGGTATATCTATGAAATGCATAACTACTGCAAACCACTGACGTGTGATATTCTCACGTACCCATGCCATGGTAAGCTATTGCATCGTGAGACCATCTTGAATGCTGAAAAATGACTTGCAATCCAAGAAAATGAAATCCTCATGATTTTGTAGTAAATTTTTATGTCAGCACCATGCTGAGATGGATCTTGCCACAACTTGAGAAATTGGATTGCATGATCCAACTTATTTATATAAATAAGTTCAGTGCAGAAAGACAAAACGGTGTATTCTGTTTTGTGTCAAGAGACAAAATTGGTTTCTCACCCGATCCATAACTGGTGCACTGCTTCCCCACAAGCCATCATCCAGGTTTGCTGCCCAGGCATTGACAAGGTCTGGATCTAGCGTCTGTGGTTCCTTGGGCTTTGGTTTAAGTTCATAAACAAGGTCTGATATCCCTGTTGATACAGCTGGATCACTCAAACCAGCTGATGCACTAATATTGTGTTTATTGCGGTATATGTCAATAAGTTTTGAGCTGGAGCAGAAAAACGAACACGATATAGTGTTAAATTTGCAGAACATAGTGATTTCAATGAAGATATTCAACAGCAGATACACTACCAGAAACCGCCATGTTAGATCTATAATTTAGTCAATCAGACTCACCTTATAGGTCCCAATGGAAGGTATTTTGCTCTTGGAACAAAACAGAACATTGAAACCTGATCAAGAAGCCTCTCATGAGTCTCATAGAGTTTTTTGAGTTCTTCATCACTCCACTCTTGTTTGTTATTATCATGATGGCGCATATCTCTGCATCAGTGAGGAAGCAAATAATTATAAACATAAGAAAGGTCATAGACACTTTAAAACTTACCAGTAGAACAAAAGGTAACATATTTATAATATCCTTACTTGATCAAATCATCTTGTGCTTTATACATTTCATCAAGAATGTTTAACATAGGACTGAGTAAAAAACCGAGACCAGTGCCACTGGCACCTTGGTCTTCTCCATTACTGGTCTGAATTTCTGAGAATTGTGATTGCACTCCTCCAAGGGACAAAGCATGTAAAAATTCATAAATCTGCAACCGGAAAGGCTCCCCTGACCTAACAGCTATAGTCGTAAGAGCCTGAGCGGCAACAATTCGAACCTAAACTTCACAATAAACAAATAGCAGCAACATAAGGAAAAAAAAAAGTAAAGATCATTCAGATCTGCAAATTTAGGATAGATATAAATAGCGTCAGAATGACTCTACCTCCCAACTCCCACCAAATGCACACCTCTGAAGCCTAGTTAAAGCTCCAGCAAGGGTAGGATTTCGAGAACTAGCAGCAGCAACCATTTTGTCGGCATCTAACATCATCAATGCAGTACCAGGGGGAGTAGCAGATTCCCAAGCATATTCTGATGCAGCATAATTTGCATTTTCCCCAAGAAACCATACCTGTGGATGTAGTATAGGATTTGTGACATGCAAATTATTAACTTTGAAAGCATGTAAAAATGACGAGAAAAAGGAGAATAAATTTCATACCGCTGCCTGAACAAGTCTTTGCAATGCCAAAGCTGATTTTGGATCTGATGCAGAAACTCTATCTACTGACGTAAGGCCTGCCATATGTCCTGGCTGGGGTGGAGGAAGGTCAAGAACAATAGTCACTGCCTCCAAAGCAGTGTGCTTCCCACTTGGTCCAGCACCAACAAGGCATGTCTAAAGGCACAAAGAATATTTAAGATAAGAAGGTTCAAACAAAAATAACACATTATGAACATCTTCATATATTGTCTAGGAAAAAAAAGAGCTGCATATATCCATATTTTGATTTAAAATGTGGAATCTATATATTCTTTATTTTATATTGAACACCTCAATTCTTTGGGAGCAGGTGGATGACAAATAAGAAGGTATTGAACGCCTCAGCAGTAAGATATTTTGGATATACGACCTTGACAACTCGGTGGATTAAAAACGTTTTATTATTTGTGCTTAGTATTACATTCCATCAGAATGGAAGAAAGCTGTAAAATGTAACAAGTCTTCTCTTTTTCCTTCATCAATACTACCAAAGAAATAGGTATCCCAATAAGGGTGACCCTGCAGCTTATAAGGTTTCATATACTATCCCATCAAGTCCTTGAAAATGTAAAGTTAGAAACCTGCATAAATTTAATATTTTTTAGAATAACGAGTCCTCCATATGATCAATTAAATGTCTTGCAAGAAGCAGCCTTTTGAGTAAACCTATAAATGATTTCTTTAATACACCAACACAAATGTTACATTTAACAAGGATTAAGGGGTTGCTTAATATGTCCCCCATGCTCTAATCCCAATGCGGAATAGTGTCTACAACTTCGCTCCCCATTGCCTACCCCATGCTATAGAATTTACAATTTTCAATTAGATCCTATTAATAATCTCAGATTTCTGTCAGTTGTTGTGTCGACACCAAACTGCACTCTTTTCCCTGCTGTCATATCTACTTAACAAGTACCAATAACTAATTTACCTTACAACGTGCACTCCAGAATTGCAAGTAAAATGGATACAATTTTTAGTTCTAGTTCTTTTGCGCTATATATTTCTAAGACAGAAATTACTATTCCCATAACCTCAGTCAAAATTATGTTGTTTTTTCTTAAAAAATAATTTATTTGAAAAGGTACTATTTCTGTCACCTCAAAATGGAACTATGCTGTTTTAAAAAGGAATTTATATGAGTGCACTAAAGTGCTTTTTTGCGCTTGGCTATCAAAATCTCCATTTAGTAATGCATATTATCTATTGCAGATACTGACTTTCCAAAACCAGGTTTTATTACTTTCGAATATTTGGCTTGTCCGCTACTCAAATTATTCCCCTCTTTGTCAGATCTTGCTTATTGCAGATGTTATCAATTACATGTAGACTCTAGTCGACAAAATGCTTGACAATTAGACATTGTATTTAAATAAAACTTCACTTGCACAAGTATTTAGCTTCTGTCTTCTACTATAGTTTTGTGCTTTCTGTTTTCTCGTTCCTAGAGGTTCACTTCCTAATTCCAGAATGTCGGAAAGTTAGGTTAGCATTAATGTTGAGTCTTAAAGTTCGGACATTTGAGATTGGTTCTCTATGTTTCTCATACAGCTTCCACTGTCTAAATCCTAGGATCATGACCGTGGGCAGCTTGAAGAAAGAAGCCCCCTGCCAATACCTCACTTAGATAAATTTCCTATTATGATACTATACAGTACAAAGTTCTGTAATAAATTAATAAGAAGCAAAAAAAAAAAACTCATGTCCAAAGTCCAAAACCCTACTGCAGCGCATATGTAGTGAATTAAGTGGAAATCTGACTTAGAACATGGAATCTGGCAATCTGCTGATAACCTATTTAGTGTCTTCTCCTTTGGTGAGTGAGATATCAGTCTGCAAAATTTAGTTCTTATTCTAGTTCAATTACAAAAGGCACTAGTATTTCAATGCAATTGACGCCACTAAAAAAATGATAGATGTTGCCATCCCTTAATTTCCTTCTTCTGTACAATGACCATGGACAGTTTATGCAAAGAGAAAAGGAACACAAATGTCAAGGTTTAATGAAAACAGCAAACAGTGGACCTGACATTGAAAAGAGTTATAAAACGCAATTCGGTAACTTCCATAGAAGGCTTGCTATGGCCACATGACCATTATTAATCTACAACAGTTCTCATGTCATCTACTTTGCACTTACAAGAGATTGCATATTGTGTCCAAATTTGGATGTAAAATATTTAGTCATGCTTGAAAGCTGAAATAGAACACACCTTCCATAGTAGTTGTAACACATCAGCATCTATTTTACCAGGCACTTTGGTTGCAAAAATTCTTGCAATTTCAAGAAGAGTAACTGCCATATCTGGTGTTGCCTGAAATTTTAAACATTTCAAAGAAAACCAAACAGAAATGTCAACGTGGATCTTTTGAAAGGCCTTCACTGCACATAAAACATACCTTAAACCGAGCATGAAGTGTCAGCAAAATGTCATTAAGTAATGCAGACGGCCAAGCCGGATCAGATAGCTCGCAAGCAATAATGGATTCTAATTCTTCAAAAGATTCTTGCGGGCTTTGCATCCATATTAGAGCTTTCATTACCATTGCCCGCACATAGACACATTCACATGCCACAGTTATGCGAACAACTTCCATTAACGAAGCTAACAAGCTTGCAATAGTATCTTTTCCTCCAATTGTTCCATTTGATACAGAGGAAGCCTTTGTTTGACTTGCTATAAAAAGGTTCAAAAGAAGCAGGAAGGTCAAACATATTTCAACATATCATAAAGGTGGACATCACGAAGATAATCACAGAGAAGTTTGAGTCCTGACTGCTAATCTGTTTGTGACAGCAGTATTCAGGTTTTGGTAAGAATAGAAACACAGCTCATCAAACCAGCTCTCAGGTATCAAAAAGAACAGAAATGTAACTTTCTAGGCATTGAGTAGTGAAAAGGCAAATTAACTATTTTATCATCAAATTCAACTATGTTATTTAAAATTGACTCAATGGCACTTGTATAAAATTGTCGTTTCTAAATCAGTACCATCTGGCTGGGAACTTTCATCCAAGTCTTGCTCAATTGGGTCAACACTATCTGAGTATGATTGGATATATGCTCCTTCATCTATATCACACCCTAAGGCATATGCTGCAGCTCTGCTTCTTCCCATCTCTTGGACGACTCTAGCAGCAGCATGAAGCACAGGTCTGGAGAAACTTCGGAAGGAACTTTCCAGCCTGTAGAAGTGAAAAAAATAAAGACGAAGAGCAAAACTTGCACATGCCATTGTGCGTCACCAAAGTAGACAGTGAAAAGAAGTGGCCATTAAGGAGTTTCTTGCACAATGGTGATTGAGTCAAAGGTAAAATGAACTATGATTGAATAAAAGCTTTGAACCTTCGCATTACAAGTTTAATGAGAGGTTGGGGGCGCCTTGTTTTTGATGATGTCTTTCCCTTGAGAGGTTTTGATGGGACCCCATCCTTTGGTTGTCCATCACTTGCTGGTACAGAAGAGGTATCGGGTAACTTGAGAATTTCCTTTGTCAATCTTATCCAGCCATATGCACGATCCTCAGTCCTATAACACATATAAAGATGACAAAAGTTGAAGGCACATTTTAGTTTAAAAGTCAGCTGTTCAATGGAGCTACAAGATTAAAAAGTAATGAACTTTGTCTATGCTGTATGTACCTCTCCGAGTTGTCAACTTTGCCTAATATACATAATATTGCTTCAAAGCACACTCTTTCACTGGGATCAAGAAGAAGCTGATAGAGAACAGAGTTGAATTGAGCTTTAATATCAGGCCTTTCTGTACATAAGAGTGCATCAAGGCTGTCACATATCTAAAAAATAAATAGATAAAACATGCATGTACATACAAATATTCAAATGAGGAAACAAATGCATGGCTAAATATTTAATTCAACACCAGAAATAACAAATGAACTTACCATCTAAGGCACGAGCAATAGATATCGTATGACATAATCTAGCAAGAGAGACCCTAGCAAGAACATCATGTAGATGGAGAACATCCTGCAAAGGGCCTGTTCATGGTAATATTCGCTTTTAGTCACAAAATCATGTGTTTGCTTAAGCAAGTACAAAGTCAAAGCAATGTTACAAAAATCCTTTTGTACCCAAAAATAAATGAATAGCCTAACTTATTGAATTTTTTTTTCTTTTAACAATTGAGTACTCATCTCAAGTCACATATTAATGGTTTATGTCATCAACATGTTATCCTTAAAATTCTCAGTCGGCAACACAAAATTATTGGTCTAGATATTGTCATCACGCAAAAACTGATATGCTTGCATCACTCCAATAATAAAACAGAAGCCAATCTCATGATCATCAATCTTCAATCAACAATATGTAAAGCTGCTTTGATCTATGCAATATAACAGAAAGCTGACTGAAAAATAATGAAAAAGAAATACCTCCAGGAAGCACAACTTTTCCTGCATAGAGAGAGAGAGAGTACAAACTTAGTGAGCATTCAAAACACAAACAAAACATAATGTGGCATCTTTGTGCTACCATGAGATTATTTATCCTTCACAAATTCAAAAGGAGGAAAAGACAAAAAAATAAGCTCATTTAAGTGAAGCACATATAAGCATTAGAAATGTGAACTAGAATATATATGAGCTTTATCTTTGAAAACCATCCAAGCGAGATTATAACAGGTTCTTGCAGACAAAAAAAAAGAAACAGAAGTTCAGCTATGATTAACTAATCTGTAAAGAAAGGCTTAATAGCCCAATCAATTGCACCCACTAAGGCAGTTGATGCAATTGATTCAAGGTAGGAAAGGGATTAAACTAAAAAAATAAAAGATATGACAAAAAAGATGGATAATGATATATATAATAAAGAAGAGAATAAACAAGGGCCATCAACAAATTTGTCATTTGCGTAAAAATCCCAAAAAAAAAAAACAACAGAGAAGTCTAATTTATACCTAATCAAACAAAACCCAAACTTAATAAAATTACCAAAAAATAATTACAAAATTGCCAATAATTATGAATTAAATACAAACTCTCGATACGAGACTCATAGAATAAAACACTCTATAAGAAGCTCTGCACCAACAATTACACCACATAACTTTGAAAGTGAAAATGAAAATGACCAAAATGACCATAATAATCAAAGGTTTCACACTAGCAAGAAGCAAAAAATATATATATAAAAGGACCAACAAATGCAAAGGACATGCACAAACCTAATGCCATGGCCACTGAATAGGGATCCATTGTAGCTAAATCTGAAATGATCACTAAGGCATGCCTCACAGCCACAGGATCAGAAAAAGAAATCCTGTAGAGGACAATGCTTGTAGTCAAAATTATGACCTGATGAATAAGTTAACATGAAAAGCTAAAATGAGTTTTCCTATATTGTTCATGGTAGGCATCATAGAGGAGAAAAATTATGGCCCATCTATTAAAAAAATACTTGGTCCATCTATTGGTAGTGAGCAACACCATTACAATAAAGAGAATCAGAGATTACATTACACAGAAAAACAACACAGTTCTAATACGAGATACTCACTAAATCTAATACTCTATCATCCACGATTCTACACCAAGTACATCAAACCCATAAAAAAAAATATGTTAATAATAGGACTAATTCATAATAAGCCAACATAAAAAAGAAACACCCAACCGATCAGTTTAACAAATACCATTTTGTTTCACCTTTGTCTACTCAATTTCAGCGAAACCAACTTCCAGCTCAAACTGATGAGAGGTGTCATCACGCTAGCCAAAGGCTGAAGTTGCAACATTGACTAGGGGCCATCACCATTAAACCACCACTTCCAACAAGTTAAAACCACTAATCAAACATTGGAAATTATGCCCATTTAAATGGACAAAAAATTGAAGGCCATTCATAACCTTCGTAAGGAAGTTCATATGCCTAAATGTTAAAACCAATTTAAGACACTCTAAACACTGTGTCCATTGATTGCTAGGTTTTTCATGCCAAACATAGTAAATACTGTGCAAAGCTTCAGCTCGCTAAGATGAGGAAACTTCACACAGCATTATTAATGACGGACAATATTCTATTTTTAGTAGTTTCCTAATTATATTAGAAATGTCTAGTTTAAGAGTTTCTAATTACGTTAGAATTTGTTTCTTATTCAAAGTTGACTTCTCATCAGTAAGTTTTTTATTCTAGCTGGAGTCTTATTCAGTTCTTTCCTATAAAAGGAATAAGTCTTGTTTTCCTAGTTTAAGTCTAAGCCTTATTTTAGTTTGTCCTTGAACTAGAAAAGGGCTTTTTCTCTTTTATAAATATGTGAAGCATTGTAGGCTTTTGCCACCATTGATCAATTAAGAAAAAAAAAAGTTTATTTTCTACTTATCTATCGTTTATCTTTCATCTTCGTTGTTGAAGTTGAAGTAAACAATTGGAGAAGGCATAGATTTGTACAATATTTCTCTAGTTAACTCTAGCATAGCATCAGACACCCGTTAAAAGCATGCCCAACTATGCAGCCTATTACAGCCAAATAGAGCCTTTTCAAATGGCAACAATAAATCTAAGAAAATATCTCAAATACACGGCAACCAACCATACACTTCCACTTAGAAGTTGAACATCAATTGTAAAGCCACTTAATCTTGATTTCATCTCACACTGAAATTCCATTCATGTGTAATAAAAATTATAAAAGAACACATGTCCATTGCCCTTGAAATACAAATACATTAGTATCACCCAATTAAGATGAGATAAAACTGCCCCACAAATGGCAAGCAAAATGATTTTGGCTCCCTTCAAAACTGAAGAATGGCTTACCCCTGTATGGCTCGGTGTAGGAAAGCTGGATTTCCTGGATCTAGAGGAAGCCTCCTCAGAGCACTAATTGCGGCATATTGCAAGTTGCCTTGGATAATAGACTGCATAAATTAGACAATAGAATTCTTCACTAACACGCTCTATGGCCTTGAAGTGGACAAGAACAAATTGTTTAACTTAGAGTGCCTTCTCAGACGAACAAGGGTATATGAACAACGCATCTTAAAAAGTACAACATTTTGAATCCAAAAAGTTCATAACTAGATGGTTTATGCAAGAGGTCAGATGAAGAGTATCATCACAAAGACACAAATAATAGCAAAACTTTGCCACGAGCTAACTGAAAAGTCTAGAATATGAACATATGAATTCTTTGTATTTCCAATAGCAAAGTGTCCTAAGCATGATGTAATATACAAGAAAAACAAAAAAAACAATATTCCAAAAGTTCAATACCCAAAAGAATATTCTAATTCAGTAAAAATTCATTTGGAAAACCAAACAGCAACTTTATTTTAGCTTCTTATGTACCTCTTTGTCACCACCTGGTTTTCCAAAAATGCCCTTCTTTCTTTTCTGTTTGGCATCAGCAACCTGACACCCAAAATTGTTACAAGATCAAATTCATGGCTTGGACAGACCACAAGACAAAGAAAACCATTGAATTACTTCCACTGAAAATTGTTAACCTCAGTGTGAGTGCACACCTTCTCAAGAATTTCAAACACTATCTCATATAGCTTGGTTAACACCTCTGGACTGCTTGATGGAGCGAAAGTAAGGGCCTTAAGAGCAGCAAGTCTCCGTGCATGAACTTCAGAAAATGAATGAGACATAAGCTTAAACTCATGCAGTTTTCAGCAATAAAAACAATAATTAACCTTCACGATAATATAACCGAGATGAGTATGTTTTAGAAGAGATATATGCAGGTGTACATAAACCAAATGACTACCTTCATTATCGGAGTTTGAAGCTTCTGCAGTCAGTTGCGCCACCACGCGAGGGACAACATCTGCTCTAGTGACACCTCCAACAGCATCTATGTCAGCAAGAGCATCCCAGTTAGGAGTTGGTATACCTCCACCAGCACCCACTCCTTGACCACCACTGTCAGCCAGAATCCTAGCCAAATAATAATAAACATATCGCAGGACATTTCTATCTTCACACTGCTGATGAAGCTGGAAAAGCACACAAGTAAAACCCCCTCAAAAAAAAAACGTCAAGCCAAAAAGCTTAATAAGTAGATGTACAACATGACCACGCATGCAAGTTCTTTCATGGATATCGATTCAACCTCAACGCAAGGTGGTTCAATGAGATTTTAATGGTAGAAAAAAGCAATTTAACAACAAAATACCATAAGAAGAGACGGTGCCAATGAAGGGTCAACCGAATTGTACACTGCAAGCTTGGGGAACACATGATTCACCAGCTGCTTTTGGGAGTTTTTCTGCAAACAACGGTTTCCATGTCAGATCACAAACAGCGATACAAAAAATAGTCCTAGTGCAGTAATTGTTACCTGATCTGATGTTGCAGCCAGTTCGTGAATGCTTCGAGCTAGCTGTGAATATGAAACCGGCTGCAAACACAACAGAAGAAACAACGCAAACTCCGTCATAAAATATGTCTTTACCGCAAAAACCTAAATCACACAAATTAGCAACCAAATGCAAACAAGCACAACATTTACAACCAATCTGACCACTGCACTAGCTCGAACTAATTCAAACCACGCAATTGGCCAAAAAATTGCCCTAAACGACATGAAATTTGGCAAAATCTTAAATCGATCCGCAATCCAAAACAGCCGCTGGCCAAAAAAAAACTGAAGAAAACAAGCAATCAAGAAACCCTCTCTCCAATACCTTCTTCTTCTGCTTCTGCGGGATGATATTGGTCCGCACGGGGTTGAGGGCGGCCTTGGCCACGGAGATGGTGTCGTTCTGGATCTGCGCAAGTGCACTGCGCTTCGATCTCCTCTCCCCTTGAGCGACGGGCTTCCCAAGCGCAGACGGCAGCGCCTGCGACGAAGCGCCGGCAGCAGAGGAAGGGTCGGCAGTGATTAGATCCATGAGTGTCGTCCCCGACGAATCCGGGCCGCCCGACGCCATGGCCGGGGCTCGAAGGATCGCCGGAGAACGTCACCGGCGAGAAAAAGAAGTGCAGGGTTTCCGGCGATGGGAGGGTTGGAGACGAGGATCCGTTTAATGACCCGTCTAAGTTGGGGTAAATGACGGGGCCAAATGGTGCAGTGTGAGTTCGAAGGGAGCACCTTTTATGGGCCCCGGTAATAATTCACACTACACACTTAATTTTAATTTAATCTAGTTTCCGCTCCAGTGAATCAAGTTTGGCATCGGGTAAGTTGGTTTTGTGGGATCAAATTTGTTAAATATGTGTAAGTAAAATAAAAATAAAAATATAAGGGTGTCACGAGAGAAGAAAGGCACATAAAATTTTACATAATTTTTAGGGTTTAATTTGAATTTCCAAATCTTATTGCGGTGATTTGGTGATTTGGTAACTACGAATTCACTATTTTTTAAAAAAATTTTATATAAAATAGTGATATTTTAGAGTTTCTAAATAAATTTATCTTTTATAGCTTTGACTCAATTATCATGGTGTGTCTATTTCTTATCTTCAAATCATTAAAATAACTTTATTATTATATTCAGAGCATCTAAAAATAATAGGGTAGCAAGTTTCATCTTGATACAAGGTAAGAAGGCCTTTAAATTATTTTCGGAGTGATAATTAATTGAAGTAAACCATTTTGTATTGGTTCGGGGTAGGTAAATATTAGACCAAACTGGATAACATTTAGTGTGTGCCAACTCAAATCTCAATCGAACAAGTCATTGACGCAATCTGGCTTTGCAGTCAGTTTGTGGGTCAGCTCTTTGTAGTCACAGTCAATGGACACGATATGCATAAATGGGTCTGACAAACCTGTCTTCTCTAGTAATGCAATAGTGATTTTGGGGCACCAATAACAACATTCCTGACACCTTTGTTGGATGGTGATCACCCAAATCAATGGGTCTCCTATTGGTGAGGGGTTTAGATGTGGTTCAATGTTTGGTGACAGTGCCATTAGGTGGCAATGGTGGTAGAAAGTTCTAGTGGAGCTACTTTTTGGCTGGGCTCTATTACCTTTTTTGGTGACGACGACAACTAATGTGGCAGGACTTGAGTTTGTTTTGTGGGCAGCAATGGTGGTGGAAATTGATTGGAAGCAATGCTTTGTCCTGCGATGACGGTGATTGGCCAGACAAAGTCTGAGAAGTTAATCAAATGTTGTTGTTGCACTACTCTGATGAGCCTCTTTTGGACGATTTTTTGGCGAGGGCAAAGCCTTTAGTCGCAAATCTTGATTTGGGTTTATTAGCGGTGTTGATGAGAGCCCGTTGGAAGCGTTAGTATGGCCGGTGGTGGCCTGGCTAGCTGGATAGAGGTATGTAAGTTGGCAGCTTTAGATTAACATTTCTGTTTTTATATTTTCTAACGACTTGGGACTCCTTTGGCGATGTCTCTCTACTTGAGTTTGTGAATGACTTTGAGAGGAGTATAGTGGTGGTAGTAGCTTGGCTGAAAGAGGCCTCATATAGTTTGACAGTGCCCAAAAATATGCTAACGCAACTATTTTTTTTTTTATGGGCGGCACTTCTCGTGTCGCTTTTTCTATGAGAATGGTTTTCATAAATAGTGGTCCTCAATTGGGTTATATTGGGGGTGTAAAACCCGTAATTCGAGTCATGGTTTTATAGTCGTTAGCCGAACGGTTCAGCCGTCGGTTCGAGTTGAGTATATTTTAGAACATGTGTACTTAGTCGACGCCGGTCGCATGTATGAACCATGAAGGTCATGTGTACCTGAATATATGATGATAACGTTATGAATGAGTAGAGAATGAGTTATCAGAATATATAAGAGTATATAGTTGATGATTTTAGATTTTTTCATTTTGTGACCGTAGAAATAGTTTTAGGTTGTTTACCGCATTAGGATGTGTTATGGGGTAGTTTGGGTGGGTTATTAGTTGTAGAGCATGTCATTTGGATGTGATGGTTGTTTTATTTTATGGGATTTTCCCCAATTTTTTTTAATTTTTTTTAGAATTTATTTCAATTTAGATAATATTCTTAACTCGAGCCGGAGATGAGTCAAGTAATATTTACAAATATGCCACCCAATTATTTCTTTCTTTCCCCCCCGACACCTTTCCACCCAAAACCCTAGCCGCCCCCACTATGCGTCACCACCGCCACTGCTGCCGGTGTTGCCTGGACACCGATCGACGCCGCTCCGCCCCACCACAGCATCGATGTACTGCCCTGGCCAAGCCCGGCCACAATCTCGCCTCCACGACGCAAGACATAGCCGTGGTTGAGCAGTGCTCGTGTCACTGATCACGTCGCCAGCAACCACCGCCACCACGATCGAGTGGTGGCCACCACATCCTTAACCCTTTGTCGACCTTCCCCGACCAGAGCGCTGCCCATATCGGCCTGTTTTAGCCATTGTCTGGCGAGCCGCCGGCTTTGCTGGCAACATTGATGCCACATATGCGTCAGACTCATCGAGACGGTTCTATCGATACCCTATACCACCACTATCTGACCAGTAGACGCCGTTGGCAAATTGCCACTAGAAATCTGCCGGAAGTTGACGAAAAACCACTGAGACTTGCTGGAAAACTACCGAAACCCGCCAGAAAACCGGATTGATGGAATTTGTCAGGTCTTTCGTCGAGCTCACCCGGTCGTACCAGATCAAGCTTTTGACGCCGTCGAGTGCCGAATTCATGGTTCGAGATACACGCATGACAAAATCCTAACCGTAGCCGATTGCTGATAACACGAGGTATAATGACATCTAAGTTTGATTATTTAGATTTGATGATTGTTAGCACAACATGATAGGATTGATTAATTGATGTTGATGTGATTAAGGTTTAACTACTGATTAAGTGATAAGTGGCATAATTTGAATAATTGCCAATGAACAATAAGTGATCAAATGAGATAAATTGAGTCTGAATATGATAATTGACCACAACGTAATGTAGAAACGTATAATAAAATTGGTATGCATGAGATAAGTTAGGACTACTTTTACAATTATGATTATTTGATTGTTAATCTATGATGATTGCATTGTGTGCAATATTCATGAGTTTGATGCATCATTTAGTTATTGGGTGTTAGTATTTAGTTTGATGTGTAGGTACGGAGTAAGAGCTCGCCGCCTAAGCGCGATGACATGCCTGGAGCTTCTACCAGGTCCATTTAGAACTCGTCTTTGTTTTACGCTCTTTCTATTACATGTTTGATTTATGACATGCATGATTGGTTAAGTGGCATTTTATCGGATCTCACTTGACTCTGGTCATTTAGCCAAACAGTTTTTCGGATTAATAACCCTCGGGGATGAGATCCCTCGAGAATGATTTCAAAAACAAGATCCACCGCAAGTTACATTCGGGCCTATTTTATAAATCCCTCCCATGCCTATATATATATTTTACCCAGTTTTTACTGAGACGAGAGATGGTGAAATCGACTTCACGTACCTTAAGCTGATGTCCTGACAGTCAAAGAAGGCTCTGGATTAGTGCAGCGGACTGTTCCATTCCTGATGGATCCTGACAACTCCGCATTTGAGTTCCTCACATCCAGAGAATGTGGAGGTTTACGGGTACTATTTAGTACAGTACATGTCATGACTTGTGGTTCAAAGGGTACTAAAGGCGACTGCATGAGAGTATTCGGCCTTCGTCATCAAAGCCAAGAGAAATATAGAGGTAAAGAGAGGTCTTAGGATTTAAGATCAGAAAATGAAGTATGAAAATGTAGAGTGAGGCATCAGCAATAACAGATCAGATAGTTTGGGATGTTGCCGGGTCTACAGTCCAGTGACTCCTCCGTAAGTGCCCTTTAGAGAGTTCACGAGGAATATATGGGTTTTTATTTCATATGAGAGTTTACTTTCATAGCCAGTTTGATACTAGTTATATTCTGGACCAGTAACGCTCGTTACTTACGTATTTTTGTACTATATGTAGGTGACAAATATGAGATGGATGTGTAATCCTCGGCGGATGAGCAATGAAGTCTTTTGCACACACAAATATGTTGGGTGATTGAATATTTGTTATTTTGTTTATGATTTGTTTATATTGGTACTAATGTGAGGAAATGAAAAGTATAACGATGTGATTAAGTGTTGAGATATGATGAGACAATGTGAAATATGAATAGAGTACACAGGTGGGCTAAGACCCAAGATTCAAAAAGTGATGCATACAATAGATTAGATTTATGTGTGAATGTTAATATGCTATATATG
>JAVDBV010087559.1:0-16868 GCA_032619315.1 Piper longum | reverse complement strand
ACCGATCTGCACGCTAAACACAGAACCCAGCGCTTGCGCCCGCACGCGCCCACCAAGCTAAGTTGCGTGACGCCCCAAATACCAGCACCCAGTCCCGGTACTTCAAGTCCTAGAATCCACCGAACCTGAACCCAGTACCCAATATCGACGCAAGACAATAATATTACGGGAACTCTTTCCCAACTTTTATTCAACTAGAATGAAAGGAAATTACAAGCAATCCCTCACCCAGACTACTTGCAGGTCGTGGACATGCAAACCCCACGACCTTGCCTCTCAACCTCCCTTGAGAGACTGTGAAAACAACTCAACAAGTCCTCACACTCGACCCCCAAGTCATCCCCCTCTGGATTAACTTGTTTTACATGCAAACTCCTAAACTAGGATGCAAAACGGGGTTGAAAAAACATAAATTGTGCAATACTTCGATCCCGGTTGACTTGCCTCCAGCAACACCACGGAAGGTCCAATCCTACACCAAGGATCGGCTGCAACACTTCACTACTCTGGATCTCGATATGTCCCTCTCCACTTGGACCACAAGGCACAACTCTTCCCAGCAAAACTCCCTTGCCAGACGTCCTTTCTCCCTCTTCTTCTATACAAGTTCGTCTTTATATAGAATCCCAGCATGTTTATCTAAACTCCAAAGATAAACTCAGATCCTTGTGCCAATCTTTATCTCCAAAGATTCACCAAGATACACCATGTAATCATCACCTAGGCCTGATCATGTCCAGGTTTAATCCTATGGCTAAGCTTCATCTTTATCTCCAAGAGTTTGTTGCTTCCATCCTTATTGGCAATTCCAGATCCTTATCTCCTTTGGTGCAAGTCGGCTGCATGGTCGAACCTTCCTGGCTCGACCCCAGCCTACTCACGGCCAATGTCCAGCCCAAGTCCCGGCAAAACTCCCAGCACCGCTAGAATTCCTAGTACCGCTAGGATTCCTACTTCCGCTAGATTTCCAACACCGCTACCTCATCCGCTACCCGTACCGCTCCAAGGATTGGCATCGCTCATTGCTGGTAGCGACATATTACTCGGTAGCGCCAGCGACCCTACCGCTCCAAATAGCGGTAGCGCCCAACGCTGGTTCTGCTACAAATACCGGCACCGGGTATCGGCCCGCTCGGTACTCCCGCACCTCGCACACCCGACACCCACAACCTGTTGACTTGCTCGGTCACGCTCGATCACGCTCGGTAGTGCACGAACGTGCCCGGAAGTGCTCGATCACGCTCGGCAGTGCTCGGTACCGCTCGGTACGACTCTTACATGAGGCTGCTCGGTGCTACACCCAGCACCACGTCTTGGCAGGTTGTTTCACCATTGGGGTCTCAGCAGGTTGTTTCACCACCAGGGCAGCACTGACTGCCCTCATTGGATGCGGGATGACTAGGGACAACCACCAAACTCTAGCTCCTAACACATCCACGATTTAAGACTGTAACACCTTCCATGTCCATGGTTTCTTCACTGCCATTACCTCAAGGTATGCCTCCTCCACCTCTTGAGGAGGCTCCTCTGCCTAATGAGCCAGAACCGAAGAGACAGAGAGTTGATGACTGTCAACTTACTCCAAAAGATCAATTTTTGGCCCAACATCCGGTATTTGACCTTTTGTTGGAATTCTTTTATTTTATTATGCTTTTTACCTTTTATCAAGCTTTTTATCTAACACTTTGGAAAGAAAGAAAGAGAAAAAAAAAACTCTTTGTCCAACATAAACGTGCCTTCTTTTTTATTATTCTTTGTAGGGTTCTGTCCGAATCTCGATTGCAGTTCCAAATACAGATGAAGGAAATTGAAGGGGCAGCTCTTGGAAATCACTAGATAGTCTCTGTCCGAGAGCATTAATAGCCTCAGAGAAAAGATTGCTGCCGAAGTTCAGCTTCCTGCCAACTAACAGAAATTAAGTGGTCGAGCTGGATTCCTTAAAGATATAATCTTGCCCTACCTTATTACAATATTGGTCCTGGGGAAATGCTAACTCTTGCTTTAAGAGAGCGCAGTGAAAGGAAGAGATAGAGTAAGTTTTGGAGACGCCTGCACAATAGACGCCCAAGAAACGCGCCAATAGAAAATTGACACTTCTCCAAATTTTATCTTACGTGAACGGGGTTCTCCAGCACCCGGAACAAGTTCACCGCCGTCGGCTGCGACACGCAGGCCAACATCAAGGCCGTGCTCGGCGGCAAGTTCAAGAGCGGCTGCGTCTCCTACTGCAAAGCCCTTGACAGCCTTTCCCCCCTCTCCTGCCACTCTACCATCGGCTGCTGCATGACCTCCATCCCACCCGGCATCGCCGCATTCGAGCTCGAACTCTCCAGCTTCCACAACTTCACCATCAACGGTCGGTACAACTCTTGCAGCTACGTCTTCCTGGTCGACCACTCCCGCTTCGACTTGTCCAAGGCCTTCTTCTTCCGAGACGAGGCCATGCAAAGGAGGGTGCTCGTGTGCTCAATTGGGCCATCAAGAATGATTCGTCCCCTTGCAGTGCTTGTGTGAACGACAAGAGTGGTTGTAATTCGACGAGTTCTGGAGATGGGTATCTTTGCAATTGCCCAGTTGCGTACGATGGGAGTCCTTATCTCTTGGGAACATGCAAAGGTGATCCCTTGTATATAAATTACTCATGCATCAAATTAACCAGCTCCAAATTATTACTAACATATGCAATATATGTACAGATTTATTGAAACGGGTGGATTGATAATCTGAAGAAGGTGAAGGGAGATGTGGACGAGTGCGAGACGGGGGCAAACATGACTGCGAGAAAGCAGAATATTGCCATAAAAAGGATGGTTCCTTTGAATGCGTGTGCCCAAGAGGGAGGAAAGGTGAAGGAAAAGTAGGGAATGGATGCGTCTCTGATGGTGATCTCGACCGCCTCTATCTTATAATCTTAGGTATTTGCTTCACTCATGAGTTATGATAAACATGAATTATAGATATAGATCAGTAATTAATCATTTGCTATATTTCTACTTTACTTTGGGAAGTGAGACAAGAATTTTTCGATATCAATGCAGGTACTAGTGTAAGCTTCCTTCTTCTCCTAGTTGGGGGGCCTTGGTCGTATTGGATGTACAAGAAATGAATGCTCATCAAGCTCAAGGAGCAGTTCTTCCAGCAACATGGAGGGCTGCTGCTAAACCAGCTTGCTTCTTCAACCAAAATGGAAGTCATCAAGGTCTTCATCGCGGAGGAGCTAGAGAGCGCCACAAACGATGGCGGTGAACTTGTTCCGGGTGCAGGAGAAGGTGAAGGGGATGGGCTGCCCCCGTTCACGTAAGAATAAGTTTTGGAGACGTTTCAATTTTTTATTGTTAGGCGTTTAATGTGGTTAAGTGCTTAAAATATATAATATTTATTTATATTTTTAATTTAATTTTATAAATCATAGGTATAAATATTATTAATTAGATTATATTTTATTTTTTAGGTAATTAATATTTTATGAGATATGTTTAATTTTGAATTTAAATGTAGAAAAATATTGAAAACAATGAAACTTTGGAATTATTAATCATTGTATTGGATCCCACCCATTGATGACTACAATTGACAAAGCTTAATGAAACATTTGAATAGACCGAAGAGTTAGACACTTAAGTGGATATCATAATTAATTTGACTACATTGATTTGCGAACACCCTATTTGAATTCATGTATCTAATGACCATCTTCTCTTCTATTTAAAGGGGTGGTCATTTGTTATTAAACATATCTCTTTTCTTAGCTTAGGAATTTAGTAATATAAGTAATTCTAGTTTTTGTAATTTTTTTCTTTTTATTTTAACTTCTCGTTTGATTTAAAGTATTATTTAGATTTAATTAATTCAATTGTATTTGTTCTGTTCTTTATTTCATTTACTTAAATTAATTTAAGAAAATCTATCTCTCTGTAGGACGATACTCGAACTCTTCATTATATTACTTGTTTCTCTACTATATATACTTCCACACTATTAAAATAATTCGAACAGCGTCTCCAAAACTTATTCTTGTTTATTCTTCTAATTGCAAAAAGTGATGTTATTATTTGCCTTTTGGCCCTGTGCAGACATTTTATAATTATTCTTTATTCTTAATTGAAATCTTGTGTTTCTGAAGAGGGCTGCTCCTGGACTTCGGTAGCTCGTGCAGCAGGATGCATAACATCTTTCTCAGACAGCAAGCCATAATTATACTTTTGATCATATTCATTTTCTATTAATGCTCTATACTTGCCCTTTTGTTTAGTTTCCAGGAAAGTAGTGCATCTTTCCAATTGGAATTTATATTTTAAGACTAGTGTGCTTTTGCCAATGTAGTGTCCTTGAATGCTTTTCTTATGTGTCTATTGCAAATTTCTTTTACCGATGGAAGTAATCCTAATGAAGGTTGGTGTTGAACTTTTCATCTAGTTCTAGTTCATATTGGCTAGATTGCCTGACCTTATTCCGTATCTTGCTCCAGGATATTGACCGCAGAGCGGACAGCTAATGGGTTGGATTTCTTCCTGAGGTTTTGTTTCTTCGTTTTTGAAAAACAACGAGCATATGGACATTGGTGTTGTCAAATCTGTGGATATTGGTGTTGTCTGTGATTTTAAGTTTGTCAAGTCTATGGATATTGGTGTTGGCGGTTTTCTTTGAACGGTTGATCTCGTCTTTCCTAGCCTAAAAAATATTTAGCATGATTTTTGTTTTTGGCTTGTATTAAAACGTTTATATTGAAGAAAATCTCATTTTTGGGTATGATTTGAACAAAGGGACCAGGGTAAACTTGAAAGAGGAAGGATACGTTGGTTGGTTTCTGCAAAATATTTTCTTCTCTCATATCACAAAAGGATTATTTGAAATTGAACTAGAGGATATGAAACTTTTTAGTACCATTTTTTGTATAATTTTTTTTTTAAAAAATGGCCACGAATACTCGAATAAACTTTCGCCTAGCTGATCTATCCCCTCCAATAATCCTCCTTTTTGCACCTGTCATTAGATGTTTATTTATTCAATACAATATTATTAAGATGCCATCAAGTACACCTTAAACTTTGTTCAACCCTTGCTTTGAAGGATGAACAGGCAAGTAAAGGGGCTTTTGCAAGGCCAAGAATTTGCAACTTTCCAGCGGCACCAAACAAATGGGTCCACTCCATGACTCTCAATTATCCACCATCTTCTCTGAAATCATACTTATGTTGACAACATTAGTGACGATGTGTACTTTGAAGTGTGAATCTTAAGTCAAAATATCTCTCAACTGCTTCCTAATTAACCACCATGATTTGCCACTAAAACTGTCTTAACAGAATGATTTCCTTGACAAACTAGCCTCAATACAACCACCATCACTTTAAAAACTATTTTTATAATTAAGAGTAATACTTACAACTTCCGACCAGCAGAGTACTGGTCATTGTAGACTTGGGCTAATTATTAATATCGGCGATTTTCGGTTGAATGGTAAATGTAAATTTGCAAGTGAAGAACAATTAAAATCTCTCAAATAATAATAATAATAAAACTAAGCTTGATCACATGTTATGATGATCATGCCCATCAAAGTTTCTTTCATACAACTTGTAATTAAGTATGATACAGATGATAACACATAATCGTACTTCATAACTGCAACAACAAATCTTTTATTATCTTATTATATATAGTATAAAAGGTGGAATCAAGATTTCAGCGATTAAAACGTGAGTCTAGAGTACGGGTTTGCGTACTATCTTATTGTATATAAGAGAATGCAACCTTAATCACTTTCATTAGAAGCAATTGTCTTGGCACCTGACAGTACTATTCAAAGTGGGTAGTATTTTCTGACAAGTGATCTAAAAATGTAGAATGTAGACGTATCTTCGTGTAAAAGAGTGATAGCAGTACTTTAGGGCCATCTCACAAAATTATATCTTCAACAAGAAGGTAGGTTTGAGAGATGTAAAAGAAACATACACGCCGAAAGACAAAACAGTATTTGAATCACGAAAGGTCCAGTAAATGATCAAAGTATTACTGACATTTTCTTACACATGTTTTCTGCCCTTTATAATACTATGATCAAAGTTGTAATCAAGCTCAATGAAATCAAATTTCCATTGATGTTGAAAGGTTCAATACAGATTCCAATGTTCAACAGTATAAACTTGAATACACTTAAATACACCAAATTTGAATGGAAGCAATACAATATGTGAGAAAACATGTCATGGAAGAAGAGGAGGAGAAGAAGAAGAAGACAGCAGGGGAAGTAGGTCCAAGTAGGTTGATGTCCTTGTCATGGTTCCTTGTAAGAAGGGTTACCCACAAAAAAAGGGATTCAATGGGTGCTGGTGAAAGGAGAAGAGAATATTGCGGGAATGGAAGAAAAGAGCAAAACCCATATGAAAGCAAGGAAGGGAGGTAGAAGAGAAAGAAAGGAAGTGTAGTACTTGACCTCCTATAGAGGCTATAGAACATGGAGCTTTGAGTGCAAATCATAGCCAAGACATGAAGTGGTTTCCAATTTGTTTTAATGGCAGCTTTCAGAATCCAGAACTTGTTCCAACTAAGGATTGAGCTCAAATTTGCCTTCATAAATTGTTCGAAGTAGGAAGGAACAGTAATACTTTTGCCGGTAGTTCTTCAAGCTATTAGCTTATCTTTGCTTGGTATGCACTGCATCTCAATTTTTCTATTTCTCTTATTCATCTATTTCTTCCCAACTTTGGTGATCTGCTATATTTGTATAGAACTTTGTAATGTTTACTGGTTGGAATTTTTTTATCAGCAAAATGGTTATTAATTTGCATATTGGCTTTAACTTTTAAGAAACTTGATTTTCTCTGAGCTGTTAGAATCGATAATTCACTCGTAATACTATATATGCTTATGATAGAAACAACCCAAAGAAGCTGTTCGATGGAAACTAATCGATATGAAGTAAGGGTCGATGTTTGAATCAGTTTATGAATTCGATATATAGTGAGTAATACTATTCTTGAAAATTTATCATATCACATGTTCTTGAACAAAACTTGTTTTCGACATAGAACTTCATTTAGTAATTGTAAAAACAACCAATTGATAGATAACCCGATTTAAAATAAGATATATGTATGAAGACGACATCGTTAATGATAGTTTTACTTAATCAAATTAAAAATCACAGATTGTTCTAATGCATTTTGCTTTTCATAAACAACAAGATTTATAATACCAACATCATGATGGTTAAAATTAACTAATATGGACATCAAGACTCCATTGCATTTTACCCATTATTGTCAGGTGATTAAATCACATAGATTGTTGTAATGCATTTTGCTTTTCATAAACAGCATGATTTATAATACCAACATCATGATGGTTAAAATTAAGTAATATGGACATCAAGATTCCATTGTATTTTACCCATTATTGTCAGGTGATTAAGCTGGTAAATACTCTCACATCTATCTCTAAAAGTAATTAATCAAATTCCAATCAGCAAATTGAAAACATTATAATTGTACCTTCAACTTTCCACCATGAAAATAAATAAATAAATAAATAAAATCTAAAAGCCAAAAAAGGTGCTTACAAACCCAAAAGCTGCTAGCATGCATGTTTGTCTGGGCCACCACTACCACAAGGAAATCCATTGGGTCCTCCTTGCCCAACACTTTATCTCTGGTGGTTGTGGTCCACCAGTTAGGAAGGCCCAAGCCCATCATTTTGGTGGCCCATATGGGAGTGACATAAAATCATGGTTGTAACAATAATCTATTATTGGACTTGAAAAAAGAAAAGCAATAATCAGTTGGGGTTGACAATTTTAATAATGTTTGATATAACCCAAGTGTCAAAGTGATGAGTAGCAGTTTAGATTTAGAAATTTAGAAACGGTGATGAAAGGTTAAATTAGTTGGGTTTGTTTATTAATGTGAAAGTTAAGCTAAGTAAGAGACTAAACAAATAGTTGAAGTCTTCACATTATATATATATAATAATATGATATAACATATAAATAAGTTATAAGTCCGATGACCCAAACATGGCTGCTTCAAAGTTTTGATGTGATGTGTACAGACCCAATTCAATGTCAGCACAACCCTAATATTTTTATGAATCATGCTAAATTGATATTTTTTAACTAATACTGGGGGCTCATGTTTATTAATTCGATTGTTACTTAACAAGTCCAGAACAACAGATTATGGTTAGTCTCTAACGTCGTTAACCCCAACAATGTGCTGATAAAGGATTTGAAATAAATTCTAGTTATAATAAATATTAAAATAAATTCTAACTACAACAAAAAAAAGTATTTAATGAATTGAAAAAAATCATATTTATAATAGAAAAGTAATATTTTTATAAATAAGAGATAAATGATAATATTGTAAAATAATTAAATAACATGTGACAATGCTAGATTAAAAGTTTTATGTTTTATATATTAATGTAGATATAATCCCTCTCCTCTTTTCAATATCTCTTTTTTTATTTGTCAAAAGATAATAATTTATTCTTTAACTCGTTGTTGTCATTGTACGTAAGACATAACATGGCAAATAAAGCAGCGGATTGAGGGAAACTATAGATAATATTTATTTAGTAAGATTTATGCTTGATATTATAAATTGTTATGTTTTTTGGAAAATAACAATGGTACTCTTTTTCAGTTAAGCGGTGAAATATCAAATGCTGATAAGATTTTGGACTTACAAACATTACAAATGTGATATATTGAATCTCATATTATTATAATTATTAATACAAAATATTTTATTTAGTCTTTTACATAATAACATATACAGCTACTACTTTCATGAAATCTTGAGACGAGTTACAAGTATATACACCTAAGATAATTATAAATATAAGGTGGGAATTAGATGGAAGGATGGGGTATTGTTGGTGGAGAGTCATTTTGATGATTAACTTTTATATCTAAACTCATTAATTATTAAACTTGTGGTATTAGTTTTATTTTAATTTTGCGTTGAACAACTTCTATCATGAATGATTATGACATACGATTTCCCCTATCTTCCCTAAAATACCCCTCAATTAAACTTCCTTTTTTGTCCTCTCCCCTGTCCTACTACATTTTGCAGACGCGCACCACACTCACTCACTCCACCACTACTCCCCCAATGGTGCTCCGCCGGCTAACGGCGACGGCCCGGCCATGACCACCGCCAGAGCACACGCCGGAGGCAGAACCACGGACACCCACCTCGCCATTTCCGAGAAAGCTCCCGCCTTTTCACCTCCACGCCGGCCATGGTGGCGGCGGTCCCCGGCGCCGCCAAGGCCGCTGCCCGGCCGGACCAGGCCCGCCGCCTCCCCTTGACACCCTCCGAGAAGGACAACGCCGCCGGGCCGCCGAGACGGCCCCGCGCCGCCCGGGAAGTCACCTCCAGATACTTGTCCTCTGTTTCGTCTTCTTCGTCTTCCTCCTCGTCGTCGTCGGCGGCGACGCCGGCGAGGAGGTGCCCCTCGCCAATGGTGGCCCGCGCGTCGCCGGATCTGCCGCAGCAGAAGCGGGCACAGTCGGCGGAGCGCCGCCGCCACTCGGTCTCCGGCCCCGCGTCCGATTCGCCGGCGCCGGCCAAGGCGCTCTGGGCCTCCACCGCCACGACCACCCGCAGCTTGTCCGTCTCCTTCCAAGGCGAGTCCTTCTCCTTGCCGGTCAAGAAGCCGGCGCCTACTCCCGCCCCGTCGCCGGCTTCCGAGAGCCGCCGGGGCTCGCCGGTGCGGGGGAAGCCCGGGGAAGGGCAATCGCCAAAGAAGTCGGAGAACTCTAGGCTGCTTTTGGAGCACCAGCACCGGTGGCCGGCGAGGTTACGGAGCTCGAGCTTGCTCACGCGGAGCTTGGACCACACAGCGGCGGAAAAGATTGGAGCTTTGGCCACCCCGATCCGGCCGGAGTCCTGCGCCGACGCCTCGACCTCCGACACCGAGAGCCTGTCCTCTGGCAGCAACTCGGAGTCGACCACCGGCATTGTATCGAGATCGGTCGCTCGGGGACTGGTGGTGCCGGCTAGATTTTGGCAGGAGACGAACAGCCGCCTCCGCCGGCTACACGATTCGTTGCCGTCTCCGGCGAAGAAGGCGTTCCCGGACAGCCCCCGTCGGCAACCATCGCGGCTCAAAGCGTCTCCGCGGCCGGCTTCGCCGAGCAGGCTTTCCATGTCTTCGCCGAGGGGGAGCCAAAGCCCATCTCGTCCTCGGCCGCCGGCCTCCGGCGGCAACGCTCCCTCGCTGCTAAGTTTTGCGACGGAGATGAGGAGGGGGAAGATGGGGGAGGCCCGAGTGGAGCAAGCTCATGCTTTGAGGCTTCTACATAACCGGCATTTGTTATGGCGGTTTGCTAATGCAAGAGTGAATGCTGCACTGGCAATCCAAAGCCAAACTGCAGAGGTAAGTGTGAATTTGTTTGTTGCAATGATTCTCTTTGTTTGTTGGGTATTTGCTTATAGGAGTTGGTGTTATGTTGTTGGGTTTATCAGAGACATTTATACACTTCATGGCTAGCAACATCAGAATTGAGGGAGCTGGTTGCAAGGAAAAGAATCCAGTTGCAGTCGCAGAGATTGAACTTGAAGCTAACTTCAATTCTTTTGGGACAGGTAATATTCGTTTGACGGACCTGTGCCGTGTAGTTTCTGGGAATCACTGGGTTTCTTCATCTTTATATTACGGCTTTGGAACGAACATTTTGCATTTACAAGACATTTGGAGTCAATCTACTGCCTATCTGTTCGGTTTTTGTTCCTTTATGAAACCATTCCTGTCTCTTGTCAAGTAGCAACTATCCAACTTTGCAACATGTCGTAAAGATGTGGACATTGGGACTTAATACGTGGAAGTTGTCTCGCTGATTAATCGTAGGTTTGCTTGCTGCTTTGCGTTGTCAGTTTTGGTTGACTCCTTCCTTTGTCATTATTATGTGTCTGGAATTGCTTGTGGTTGATTCTTTCTCCCTCCTCTAGCAATGTATTTTTTCTCGGCTGTTAGTCACCCAACCATTACTCCCTAAGGTATATATTTGTGTTAGTTTTATTTTTATCAATATTTTCTTCTATCGTCACTTGATTATTATATACCATGCTAGTAGAAATTATCGCAGAACACTATGCATATTGTCCTAGGCATCAAGAACACTAACTGAATCCGTTAAAATATTCCATCGAATTTCAGAGTGGCAAGTGCCGTAGAAATTATTGTCGGACAATGGGAAATATAGTTTGAACTTTTTGTGGTGCATGACAATTGGTCACAATGCTTGTATTTCTGTGCCGAAACCATGTCTTCCCTGCACGTTTTCAGTGTTCTTGCTGGCAGAAAGCTTTTTTTTAACTGCTTTGGACAAGTTCTTGAAATCATTCTAGCGCAATGACATTCTGATTGCTTTGTTCATTCTGTCGGCTCCCTTGACGATGGATGTATCACAATCACAGGTGTCCTATTTAGAGAATTGGTCTCTCATTGAGTCAGATAACTCAGACTCTCTAACAGAACTTATTCAAGATCTAAGGGCCAGCACACTCCAGCTTCCTGTCACTGAAGGTGCACAGGTATCCGCACAAAAGTTCTTATGATAAAAGCTGTGCTAAAATGAAAGTGCTTAGATTTTTCCCCAGTTGATTTGTATGTCTCAAACTCCGTCGTCTAATTTTACAGGCCGATATGCTCAAAGTAAAAGATGCTATCAGCTCAGCTGTGGACGTGATGCAGGCAATGGGACCATCCATTAGCTCTTTGCTGGCTAAGGTAGAGTATCTCTTGTTTATAGAGTTACTGCTAGACATACTTTAAATACTGTTTTATTCATTTTCCACATTGCTATTGGGTATAATGGTTAGAGGGTGTCATTAAAACTGTTAAGAACAAACTGTACCCAATAATTCCTGAGCAAAACTTTGTGCAGAGTACTTTTTTTGTTTATTATAGTCTTCATGTAAATCTCGGTTATATCAACTACAATAGTTGATTTAGGTATCTATTATGTTGCTTTAGAAGCCAACAATCTAGAAGTTGATAATTTTGTTACTTTGGTACCTATTTCCCAATGCCTATGAATGAATCATAGCGGTTAACTTTGTTTTGGTAGTCCTTCACCATATCTCTGTTACATCAACTACTGTACATATTTTAGGCTTCTCTTGTGTTGTTTGAGAAGTAAATCTTTTTGCAATTTCTAACTCAATTACTTAGTTTTAAAATATATAGAAGTGTGTACGTTGTTAAGTTAATTAGGAGTTGATTACTTAGTCCGTGTGGTTGCAGAATTAAGTATTTAAGAAAGGTGCCCGTGAGAGGCTAACATAGGGCAGGAAACACATGGTTGTAAAATATTTATAGATCTGAATGTTTTTTCAAGTAATCAATGAATTGAGCCATAAAGTAGTCATTCTTGTTAAGTTTATCTTTGGTAGGTGGGAAATATGTTAGTCTAACTTGCCCATGCGAAACCTTCATATCCAGGCAATTGTGTTGGTGTGATATCTTCTTTAGTTTGGATACAGAGCAAGAAATTATGAAATCCCTTCTCCTTCAAATGATCAAGGACCAAAAATGTGAATGCAAGCATCTCTTATACAAAGATAACATTAATCCTTTGCACATCTTATTCACTAATTGGTTTTCAATTTCCAGGTGAAGGAAACAAACTTTTTGTCGACTAAGTTAGCGAAAATTTCTGAGCAAGAACGGCTTCTTCTAGCAAATTGCAAAGGCACCTTGTCGTCAATTACTGTAATGCAGGTACTAGACGAGAGAGATCTCTTATTTTTTCATGTGAAAGTTTTAAAATTCATTTTTCATTCTCCAGGAGCCAGTTGAAACAAAAAAGAAGCATATTAAAACCTTTGTGGAGAAGGAAATAGATGGTTTTTTTGTTTATCAATTCCGATTTCAAATGTAAAAAGGCTCTTTCAAAAATTTGTTTAGCAGTCACTTATTTTTGTTACTGACAGAAATTTCTTACACAGGTGGAGGAGGCTAGCTTGAGAGCACATCTTTCACAATTAAGACACTCACCATACTTGACTCAACTGTAGAGTAGGTTTGATCCTGTGACCACTACCATCTTTTAACTGCTAACACCAGTTGTGGCCGTATGCTTTTGGATGGAGATGCCACAGCAAGAAATAAAGATTGTGCTTCAAGGAATAGCTCTTTTGTTTCTCAGAATTGCACCGGTTACAACGTGTATCATGTACCTGCATTGCCAATCATTAACTGCTCTCATATTAAATATTAAATAGGTGTGTAGAGTTTACTTTTCTTTATCTGTAGGGAAATCTGATGAGTGTGTGTTTTGTATAGTTCCATATCTTGACATGCCATGTTTTAGGCGGTAACTGTAAGTCTGTATCTATGAACCATGCACCTCATCAAAGGCCATTTCTTTTGACGACTTGGAACGAAATGGATCACATAATATGGGGAACCGTTTGAGAGGGAAGAAGAAGAAGAAAGTTTGCAGTTCTATGTATGCCCGTTTTTTCGTCAGATTGTGCAAGCCCCCAAACTCGGTGTTCCTCTTAGCCAACATGCAAAATCTTGCCTTACCCTATCTTTACATACCCGTCCCCCTCCCACTGTTGCAGCCATTTCCGCCCTATTTTTTTGGTGGTTCTTGACCTCAATATCTCAGTGATAAGGAAAAAGGAAACTACCAAAGAAGAGAGCGATCAAAGCAGCCTCCCTCGAAACAGGGGGAGTACCAATCACCATGATGCAACCAGCAAGGCAAAAACGAGTTTAATAGATCATTTAACTGAAAAACTGTACTCCGCTGATTTAGGTTTTAATTGTAGCAACCGCTAACGTGCTTCTAACTAAACTATCTCATTTAAGTGGAAGGAAGCTTCATTTACCCTCGAGCATCAAGCCCAGACAAAACTAACTATGCCATAGCAAACAAAAGAGAGAAAACAAAACAGAGTAACACGGTAGAAATATTTACAACCATAAACTAGAAGGTGCATACTTGTTCTAAGTTCTAACTTCGTTAACCACAACCATAGTTCACATCCGGCGTCGCAGCAACAGGTTCAAAGGGTACTTCTACCCGCTCCTTTACAACACATCTCTGCTGCCCACCGTCTACAATGGGTATCTTCCCAGGTGGGCATTGGATTTCTTCACGCTTTTCCACATTTGCTGGCTTCTGAAACAGCTCTAAAGCATTGAATTGATTACTCTTCCTAACACTCACTTCCAACCCAGATACCCTCACCACTGATATCAGACTTACAATTGCAAATATTGCTTTCACACCAAAGCCCAATACATGTTTAATTCCTTCAAAGGCAGTATTCTTCACTGGCTTGGGAGGCACCTCCGCCCCTTCTGAGCCATTGTTAGACCCCAAACTATTAACTACATTTTCAAATGATCTTTTCCAAGACTGGGAAGATTAAGTATTTCCCAACATTATATTATCCCCCTTATCATAAAACATGATAGAATCTGGAAGCCTTCTTAGATATGGAGGAAGAAGGAGATCATCCTCTTTTTCCACCGGCCCACCAGCAAAGGCAGAGGCTTCATGGATCACTGCTAAATCTGGACCTTTATATTCCTTCAGTTTCTTGAGCAAAAACTTCCTACTATGATTAATCTCCAACAGCGTAGCTTCACGTTCGTACCGTTGTTGTTGTTGAAGGTTCTAATCAGACCAAGCAGATCGTGAATCAACGACACGAAGAAGCGCATAATTCACAAGCCAATAAGTCACTGATAACATAAACTATAAATACAGGATCAATCCAACAAAAATAACACTAAACACAACCAATCAAATAAAAATGACATATAAACAGTCAACTTGGTTTGAAAATAGGATGTAAGTTGAAAACGAAGGGGCTAAAAATATACAGAATACTAGTGTGCTCGTCAAGTTAGAAATGCTCAAATAATATCCTCCAGAAGACTATAGACATGATTTATAAGCAACAATCTTCAGGCATCTGTATACTATAGAAACAATTATATAAAAACCTAAAAAACGGAAAAAAGCTACAAATAATAATAATGGAAGCTTTAAGCTGGTCCTAGTATCATCATTGAGTACTACGAGCATCAACATAGAATATGAAAAGGATATAAATCCAAAACTATATTTCTTTGCAGACAATATCATACATAAATACATTAGCTCGACAGGGTAATAAAAAACAAACCAAAACACCACAGATGCCATGCGCTCAGGACTCAAAAAAAAAAAAAAGGCCCAACACAGATGGAGAAATCTTTACTCCAAACTACTTTAGAAATTTACTAAAGTTGAAGATGACAAAACTCCTGCCATAAATGAACAAGAAGATTACATTAAGTCATTCCAACACAAGTATTAAATACAGCCTCAATCAGGGATGACAAACAACACCAACTTTCTGATATAGATGGACTGTTTCATAGACACAACAAGAAAGGAAAAACATGTTCACGAAGACGCCTCTTTCTAAGAAAACATTCCGGAAACTCCCTCACAACCGCCATACAAAAATTAAAAAAAAATTCAAGGCTTCTTAAGAAATGCCCCTGCAAAATGTGCATAGTCTAGCAAAACCCAGACAGATATCAACACCAAAACGCATAAAGATCCCAACTTTGACCATATTTGAGCCAAGTCATTCAACAGTACATCCGAAAATTTGCTGGAAAGAATCCCACCAACAAACACAACGCAATTCCATAACGGAAATGGCATCATTCAAATCATACAACAAAAAAAACATTTTAAAAAAGAGCGTACCTGCAAGGAAGCTAGCTGTTCCTCTAGGGACTCGAGAGCGTATCGGAATTCCAAGAGGCTCTCCGCCTTGTCATCCTCGTCGGCTTCTTCGTCGCCGGAGCGGTCGGAGGCGGTGGCTATGGCGTGGTTGAATTTGTCGCGGAGGTCGGAGGCGCGGCAGAGGACGGCGGCGATATCGTCGGAGTCCATGGCGGGGGCGGCGGGCGGTGGTGCGCCGCCTCCCCACCTCTCTCCCGACTTTTGTCTCTCTATCACAATGTTTTCCCTCCACATGTTCCAAATATTTTATTTTCCCCCTTTTTTTCTCCTCTATTTATATTTAGTTATTTTTCTTTTAGGAGCATATTATTATATTACTATTTCTGGTGGCTGTTTTTCCTCTTTGAACTTATCAGTTTAATTAAGTACATTATTTAGGATACCGATGGGTTGGCATGCTACATCTGTAAATCTGATGAAAATTTAACCTGTTTATATCTTATGAGAAATAATTTTGGATTAAATTCGAGTTCAATTTTTTAAAATATATTGTTCGGGCGCGGGATCATCCGCCCCTGCGGACCGCGGTCCTTTCGTGATTCGATCCAGGTTTGAAGAGTTCGGTGGGATCGAGGCGCTCTTGTCGCGCAAAGAGATAGTGCGATAAAATAATGCAAATGATAATATCACAAGCATCAAAATGACACACAGACAATTTTTACGTGGTTCCTTAAGGTTCAACTCGAATCCCTAAGTCAGTCTACGGTGAGGTCGATGCTCACAATCCACTATTTTCTTTGAATATTACAAATTACAAGCCTTAGTGATATTTTTTTCTACTTTAATTCCTCGACTCCATATATCCAACTCAAACACCTTGATGGGGAAAGTCTATTACAAAGCTTCACGCCACTTGTAGTAAGAGAATATATTTTGAGCTGAAATTTAAATTGATCCGAATTAAATCGAAACCGGTCCTAACAACACCAGCAAGTCGACTTTTCACACACAGCAACTCCTTCCCTTTATGATTTTTTTCCGGCCGCTACAGTGACGAAATTTGGTGAAACTCAATTTGGGTTTCGAGACCACTTCTCCATCTTCACGTTGGTCACCGTCTTGGAGCCGGGGACGACCGGTGTTGGTCGGAAAC
>JAVDBV010087558.1:15199-28699 GCA_032619315.1 Piper longum | reverse complement strand
CGTGGGTGATTGAGTACGGGTGGTTGAACAAGGTGTTGGTTGGGGTCGCTGGATATAAGTTGTGGCCGAACACAATTGTAGTATTTGTGGCTTCGGCTTCCCATATTGCGTACTTAGTAGGAGGCTGAGTGTTCCCAGAGAGGGGAATACGCCGCACGTGACTGAATTTAAGACGAAAAATTTGAGCCCTAGAATTGGACCTGTGACATTTACCATCATTCAAATAACAACAATGTCATCCAAATCATAAAGAAACTGACAAATAAATAATGTGCTTTTACTTTTTACTCCCCATCAAAAAACCCTCCAATTGTTAAACAAACCAAGACTTAAAACACCAAAATTCCAAAAGAAGCAAAGACTACCAACCTCTCTTTGAAGCACAATAATTATTTTCGACCACTCTCAAGCATCCATGCCTCCTAGGAGCAGCAAAAGCAACAAGAATACCTGCAGCAAATGTAACAAACAATCAATAAATCAAAAAACGACACACGCCAATCAAACTCGGATATAAAATCCTAAAAACGACAAACTAAGTAAATTAGCAAACTAAAATTCCTAAAGAAAAGAAACGACATACCGAGATTCAACTCTCATACAGAATCTCTTAAAATATCAAACAGCATAATTATCAAACTGCAATCCATAATATAATCATTGCAACAGCATACCGCAACTCACAAAACCAAACAGCCAACTAAATTAGTCAAACCACAATCCAAAAATCAAAGAAATAAACATACTACATTGCAACTCACAAATACAATCCCCTAAAGTAAACCATCGAACTAAATTACTCACACTAGCGATCCATTAATCAAAGAAACAACATACAAAATTGCGACTCCCGAATACAACAACAACTTAAGCAGTAAAATTTACTCGCCAGCAACAAGATATATCAACGAGACGAGGAACAAAATCGAAGAAGGAACAAACACGACCATCCAGAAGTAGTCCGCCGCCTCCTCCTTCATCAAGTAGAACGCGCCGGGGAAGAAATCTGACCCCCGGCTGCCATTGATGGGCAGCGCCTGAATCCTCCGGCCGGTGCAGAACGGCCGGCTCGCAGGATCGGCCGGGAAAAAATACTAAGAACAATGAAGAAGGGTAAGAGGACGCCGGCGCAGGGAACGCCAACGAGGGCTAGCACCGCCGGCAGCCGGTGCCGGCCCCATGCCTTGTCCTCGTCCAGGAGGGTGTCGTACTCGGCCTTGGGCATGAAGGATTGGCGCAGGGCGTCGCCGATGATCGACGTGGATGAGCTCCCGCCAGTGCTGGCTCGTGAAGAAAGATCGGATATTTATGGCGCGAAACCGTACCGTTGGAGGTACGAGTTGAGTTCTAGAAGGAATGGGACACGGGGAGTTCGGGATGGAGCTGCGGAGATGTGGGGCGTCGGCCATAGAAGATGGGGGACAAGTCCGAGAGGAGTTGGTGGAGGGGAGCACGCAATCTATTTTTGAGACAGAAAGTGTACGCAGAACTCCATTTTTTTTTTAAGTCTTGGCCAACGTTTATTGTTTGCGAATTTTTAATTTTTTTAAAATTAAAAAAAATATTTTTAAAAAATAAATTTGATTTTTAAAAATTCTAGAATTTATACTTTTTCGTAAAATACTACCAATTTATTATTTGTTTTAGAATACAATATATAATATATGTTTATATTTTAATTGAAGTTAGTTTTTGTTAAAATATGGCGCTCGACCAAATAATTAAGTTATTTTGAAATATTTTTGTTTAATTTGATTTATGTATAAGTTTCGTTGACTAAATAATATTTTTTGTATAGGATTTGGTCAATCCTCAGCCAAAATGATCACATACTTACCCTTAATTATAGCTTTTGTTAGCTTAATAAATATAATTATAATCATACTACATTTTCTTTAGGAAAGGAAAAAAAAAACTAGACTACCTTAAAAATCATAGCTTACCTTTTTTTAAGCAAAAATTTATTATAAAAAAATCATCTCAATTAAAAAACGTTTGAATGTTTATTTCTTGGTTGATCATAATCTGTACTTTGTAATACCCAATTTAATTGTGTATTTGTATTTAATCAAAACTAAAAAGTAATAATTCTCTCAAAATATAATATTTTTCCTCCTCTCATTTATAGTGCCCATGCATCAAATTATTTGAGTGCTTAATAGACAGTAGTAATCTGTTCATCAATAATAAGGAGCAGATGTGCCCATGAAAATAAAATAAGATAATGGATGAAAAAAAATAAGATAATGGATGCTGTGGAGCATTGGAGTTTTTTTTTTTTCTTCAAGAACAGCACATTTCTATATTGATAAGGAATTATGATGAGTTTGTTAGTTTTTTGTTGGTTTGTATAAACTTGAATAATATCTAAATTACTTTGTGTACAAATATAGTGATTTTGATAATAAAAAAGTAATTATTCTAGATAAATCCGACAAGAAGGAGCACACTATGCAATTCCAAGAATAAATTTTTGAAAAAATTCATTAAAAAGATAAATATTTGAGAAGAAAACTACGATCATATTCTTCATCTCTTGTCTTTATTTTTCTGAAAGTCTATATCAAAATGACCCTATTTATAGTTGATTATGACCAAATATATCTATTATATTTTTTAAATTTTTTTTCCAAAACCTCTTTTATTTTTATTCTAAACAATGCCTTAGTTCTATGAGCCCTATTTATTATATTATTTATGAACATATTTGAAGTTATAATTTAGACAAGTTCGGGTTAGGGCAGTTCAAAAATCGAAATTTTAACTAAATAATATATATATGACTAATCTTACATTAAACAGGAAACTTTTATATTTTAAATTTTATAAGATCGATAAAAAACGATAAATTGTATTCATATAGGTATATATATAATAATAATAATTTAAATTAAAATTTTGTACTTATTAATATTTTCTAAATTAGAAATATTTAATTTAATTACGTATAAGTGAAAAAGTAATGAAGCCAAAGAGACAATTGAGTGGACTTCTCACCCCTAGACATTCTCTGACCTCCAACGTCCATCCGCCATCCCCTCCGACCAATCTCAGGCGTTGTCGCCGGTGGCGGCCTCTTCTCCGACCTGGCCGACCGCCACCGATCGTCGTTCCTGTCGGGCTCCCTTCGTTTCCACCTAGGGGCGGATTTTTTCTTGCTGAGTTTTGGATTTGGTGGTTCGATCGCAGCTGCTTGGACTGCGCTTCTTTTGCGTTATATGCTTGTTTAAGTGAGTCTTTTTGGCCTTGATTTGGTGGAAAGGTTGCTTCTTTGCCGCAAAAAATGGTGAATCCGTTGGTGTCGCGGGCGACGAGCGACCAGCTGATCGGTCCTGACTGGGCGATGAATTTGGAGATCTGCGACATCCTGAATCGCGATCCTGGGTAACTTTTTACTCTTTGTTTTTTTTGTCCTTTTCATCTCTTCTGCTCTTAAATTTAAGATTTTCTTCTTCCCTACTGTTGTCTTGAGTGCTGGATGGTTTGTACGATGATATGGGAAATTCATGTCAAAAAATTTTACTTTACCAGATTGGATTTATTTTTTCATGCAGTAAGAATTTTGTTACTGTTGATTTGGATGCTAGATATCTTTTTACCATGATGAGGGAATTTTTAAGTTTAAAATAATTTGTGTAAGTTAGTTTAGGTGATAATAGGTTTTTTTACTTTCTTTCATACGATTATTTTTTTTCCATGTCGTGATTTTTTTTTACTGTTGCTTTGGACGCTGGTTGGTTTGTATCATGATATGGGCAATTCAAAAGCTTGCTATTTGGTTGTTGGTTAATTTAGATGTTTCTAGAACCTGTTATCGTTTCTATTGTATCAGTTTGAATTATTTTTTTTTCGTCAATGTATTATTTGTGACCTTTTATTAGGAATTGACATAGTTTTGTGATTTATGCTGAATCAGACAAGCAAAGGATGTCATTAGGGGCCTCAAAAAGCGAATTAGGCATAAAAACTCAAAGGTTCAACTTTTGGCTTTAACTGTAAGTTCTGATTTATATGTACCTTTGTTCAATTGTTCATTTGTCCATTCATATTTATTTTTAAATAAGAAAAATGAATGGAATGACTGCATGATCATAATTATCAGTTTATGTAGTTAGGTTGAGAACTTGAAATCGAGTGATGGATTTGGTATCACCAAACATGATACTACACACCCTTTGTGAAAATAGATTTGCAAGATTTTATGATAGATGTCCATTTGGACACGATCTTGAAACGGAAAAAGTTGACCAGCTGCAAACTCTTAGTATTTAGTGAAGTATTTTTTATTGTACAGAATCGAGGAAAATATCACTTTTTTTTGGGGAACAGAATTTTCTTCTTCTTCTTCCACTGGGTTCTCAAAGGGTGTTGGGGCCATAACTAGGAATCCATGCAATTACTAATGGCAAAATTTTTGGGGAATAGAATCCAGAAATAAAATATGAAATATCTTGGTAGCATTGTTCACGCGTAAGGGAACATTATATCCAGATATTTGTCCTTAAATTCACTTCCCTTAGCTGTAGCAACTGCTAAAATTTCTGTCTTCGGAATAAACTAAGCTCTCAACTTATTAGATAGGTGGCATCCATGTCTCAGGTGATGATCAGAGTCTGCCTATTTTATTGGGCCCATGTAAACTCGAATTTTAGAATTGATCCCCACCAAGGCAGGAGCTACTTCTTGGAGAAAAAATTCACATTTACATTTCCTAAAAGGACGAGATTCTCTGGAATTAAGAACCTCAACTTTCAAAGCTTTGGTGTTCTCTTGCTTGCATGACCTTGTTACTTTTTGAATGATATGCATGGTTTGACTATTCATTTTACTGATTCTTTTAGTGTGCCCTAGCTTCTAGAAACTGTGGTTAAAAATTGTGGGGATGTTGTTCACATACATGTTGCTGAAAGGGGCATCCTTCTTGAAATGGTGAAGATAGTGAAAAAGAAGGTCGTCATTTTATTTTCCAATTTATCTTTTCATTTTTCTATTTTTCTTTAGATCAGAAGGAATAAGTTTCCTGTATTTGGTTCTTGTAGCAACCTGATTTTCATGTGAAGGAAAAGATATTGGTTCTGATTGATACATGGCAAGAAGCTTTTGGAGGGGCAAGAGCTAGATATCCACAATACTATGCTGCGTACCAAGAGTTATTGGTAGGCTTACCATGATGATAGTTTCATCCTCCTTTTCTCTTGATGCATTTTGATGTCATGGTCGTGGGATCTTATGGCAATGGCCCATTTATGCACTGGCTAATTTTTATCTGTTGTCAGATGTCTATTTTGGCCGCTGATCATAACCAATATGTTACTATAATATTGGTTTTCATCTAACAAGTGAACGTTTCTTACAAATGTTGTTTCAGTGTTGTTTTAAATGAATTGAATTAACTGGCATTGTATTTCTCGGGTGACAGCGCTCTGGTGCAGTGATTCCTCAAAAGTCTGAGAATGTTGTACCTATTTTCACACCCCCTCAAACACATCCACTTACATCATATCCCCAAAATTTGCACAATTCTGAAGTGCAGCAAGGTGCTGCTGAGGCATCCATAGCTTCTGACCTTCCAACTATGAGGTATTTCATATATTTTTACGTGTTATAGGTTATGTAATTTTGATATGAACTCCGTCTATGTATTTTGACATCTACAAAGTAGGTATTGTGTTAAAAAAATGGATAAAAAAGGTTTTTTGCTTGTACCGAACAATTTGTTGATCTTGTACAGAAGATGATGGTTCATATTGATCAATTTTATATTTATACTCAGCTTGTCAAATGTTCAAAATGCCCGTGGCATCATGGATGTTCTTTCAGAAATGTTAAATGCCTTGGATCCAGAGAACAGAGAGGTAGGCTTGTCACATTAACCTAGAATAAGTTTATGACACATAAATTCTTGTTGATAGGTTCATCATGCGCAAACCCCTGTTCACCTATTTTTGTGTTCCTGATTTATGCAATGGCAATGGTCTATTCCTTTTAGGTAATTTGTTGTATTCAAAGGATGGCCATACCCACCCTGTTATTGTATTGGAAATACCTAAAGAAGCTTGGTGGCATCTAAAGTTTAGCCCTTGAAGCCAATTGACTGAGGACCCTTTTTTTTAGGTTCCCTATGAATCACAATTCCATATGAAATCCCATATAATTGACTATTGGTTGCATTTATTTAGAAAAAAAAGGAAAATCCTACACATCAGAATTAGTTGTATTTTCCTATGATACTTCAATTCTCCTTAAATGTTTCAAAATGTCTCCTTCCATTTATTCTATCTAGTTGATTACATTTATATAGAAGAGAGAAAACGCTACCTTCCTGAATTACTTATTTTTTTCTTATGATACTTCTAATCTCCTTGGAGTTTCAAAGTGTAGTTTGAATGTCTTCTTTTTTCAGGGACTCAAACAGGAAGTTATTGTTGATCTTGTAGAACAGTGTCGCACATACAAGCAGCAAGTTGTACAACTTGTCAATACCACAGCGTGAGATATATCATTACATTATTTAATTGCTGCTGTCTGGGGGTTATTACTTTAGAAGATGATGGCAATTACTTTAATTGCTTATAATAAATTTTTTTACTGATCTGGCTGTAGAATAGGGTTATTTACTTCGCTTTAGTTTTTTCAACTGGCATCAATAATGTTTCCTTGAGGTTACATTATAAAGTATTGAGATGAAGTCATGAATCATTGAAGGGACGAGGAACTGCTTCGACAGGGACTCACACTCAATGATGATTTGGAGCGTGTTCTTGCAAAACATGATGCAATATCTGCTGGAACAACTGCCCGGGTGGACAAACAGAAATCTCTTGCAGGATTAGTAGATGTCGATGCTACAAACAGCAAGTCGATGGACCAGGGGTACCATTAAGTCTCCTTTACCATTACTTTTAACTTTTTTCTGCTTCTGCATAATAGTCAGTGTGATTACTTAATTTACTTTGATGGTCGAAATGACCAAGGGTACCATTAAAGTCTCCTTCACTATTCCTTTTAACTTTTTTCTGCTTCTGCATAATAGTCAGTCGTGATTACTTAATTTACTTTGATGGTCGAAATGACTGGTATCTTGTTATAGGAATGTTTACTCTTGGAAATGGCAGGTTTTAGTATTTCTATATCATTTTAGTTGCTCCTTATTAGTCTTTTGGATGAGTATTTATGAGTGGGATGAGAACTTGTATCTTTCAATCTTAAAAAGTTGGAATCATGAGTAACTTGAGCTTTATCACTGACCCAAATGGTGTTTGTGTATTCTTAAATAGTTAGATTGTGAAATGAATAAGAAAGAACTGCACAATTTTGCTTTATAAATCAGATATGTGGATAAATAATCAATAACTTAATTTGACATTTCATATGTAGGTCCACCTCTACTGGAGAGGCCCAAAATCCTCTCAAGCAATTGTTGCTTCCCGGTCCTGATGCACCTCGAAATAGCAATGGCAATTCAAGTTTAGTTAAAGTAGATCCTCATATGGACCTTCTAAGTGGTGATCTTAATCCACCATCTACAACTGAAGAAAATGCGTTAGCTCTTGTACCTGTCAGCCAACCAACCACTAATGCTGCTCCTGCTGTTCAGATGGACTTGATAGTTCTTGGAGACATGTTTCCTGAGACTAATGGTGGCACCGCTGCCAACATTTCAAATTCAACAACTCTTGGTTCAGCATCGACTACAACTACCCCAACATTGCAGCAACAGTCTTTTCATACTGTATCTCATTCCAATGGAAGTAGTACAAATAACTTTGGGCAGTCTAGTGCATATGCTCCTACGTCCATGTGGAACGGCACAGTTGCTCGGAACCCAGAGCAGCAGCAGACTATATTTGGTATGTACTCCGTACTTTCCTTAGCAGTTAAGCAAATGAACTAGCACTCTTTAGCATTCCTTTCCTCATTTCTTATATATTGTAGTTTTGTGCATACCAGTACTAAATATATTTTATCATATGAAGAAATTAATTATTATTTTCATATGCATTTCTGGGTATCTGTGGGCGCCTATATGCAATAGTTTTGGCTTCTTATTTTTTTGAGGAAATGGTTTATTTTGTCAAATAGAAAGATATAATAATAGCAACGATGCACACCATTATGTGTTTCTAGCAATCTGGAACCTGTTATATATGTGAATTCTTTAATATTACTTTGTGCCTTAGGTGCGCCAAGTGGTAATGATAATGCTCTTCCACCACCCCCATGGGAAAGCCAACCATCAGAGATCAATCAAAAGATGCATACTCCCAACCAACTGGAGGGTACTGTCCCACCCGTTGGAAGCACCTATAGTAATCAATCTATGATGGATATTCAGCAAACTGGTGTAGGAATTTATACGCAACCTGGTATGCTGGCTCTTCGGCAGCCCGATGGAATGGGCGTGTATCCTTCACAAATGCATCCCGGCCTTCAGTCTGGCGCCTTACCACAATCGGGCCAGGTTGGCTATCCTATGGGTGCAGTGCCAATGCATAGTCAACCAATTCAGAGTGGTCAGCTGATGGGAGTGACATATCTTCCACAAGTGCAAAGTGGTCAGCCCTTGGGCATGTATCAACAACCAGTTGGTCTGGTGGGGATGACTACTCAAACATTTCAAAGTGGGCAGTTTGGGGGATATGGATATGGACAGTGGCCAAATGTACAAACCCTGGACCAGCGGATGTATGGGCTCTCAATGCACGATAGCCATGGAGGTTACAACTCAGCATCGTACCAGACATCTTATGCTCCATCTAAGAAGCCTTCAAAACCAGAGGACAAATTGTTTGGAGACTTGGTAAGCTTTGCGAAATCAAAACCAAGCAACCTGAACAGTGGTAGAACTGAGAGCTTGTAGGATCAGGATTTTGCTTTTTGTTTACTATTTACTTGCCTGAGTTTTTGTCTCCCCGGACACATTTGCTTATGTTATTATACTTTTCTAGTAGTAGCTCTCTTTTGGATATTTGATTTGTATGTGCCAGCCAATTTGATTATTGTATATGCCCTGTTGAAAGACATGAGGAGAAATGGAGATGGTGAGTTTCAGAGCCCATGAATTTCTTTTGTATTTTTCAATCTCAGTGTAAAATTCATTTCACTGGCTACGGATATTGTTCAACATTTTAATCATTAGTAAGGGGAGATTTATGCAAGTCACTGGAATCTCGAAGTGACGCTTGAATGCCAGGACTTGAAGTAACTAGAGGAGCAGAAGAGTCGATTATGTTTCATGATGGAGTAGATTGAGATCATAAAGTAAAATCATCATTTTGAATCGATTGTCAAACCTGAAAATCGTAGATCTTGAGTTTAGGTGAATTTGGAGCCAAACTTTAACACCCCACAACAAAAGTTTGGGTGAGCCGAATTTGGAACATGTGGTAGACATAATAGAAGTTGGCCACTCAGAATCTCCAACACAATTCAAAGCATTCGAGAAGGTGGTCAATGGAAGCTCTCTATCTCATCTCCTCCATCGTCTCCAATGGCCTCGCCACCACCTTCCTCTCCCTGCGTCTCCATTTCAAATCCCTCCTCACCATCTCCAACACCCCACGACCCGATCGAGACGCCTTCTTTTTCTACCAGGGTCAAGTCCTTCACGTCCGCAGCCGCCCCCGTTTCCACTCCTTCCGTTACCCCGTCCGGTATGCCCTCGTCAATCTCGATCTCGCCCCCCCCTGCTTCTTGGGCGCGCATATTTCGGCCGATGACGTACGCTGCGTCGCAGGTACCGCCGGGCCTGTGTAAGTCGAGAGTGTGCTTGCTTAGAGTATTGACGGTGTTGCTTTTGTTTGTTTGTTGTGTTGAACGGGGTTTGTTTATGGGTTTGTGGGGTTTTGTGCAGGTTTCTTTTGACTATACCGCCCAGCGTTGGGTATGAGCAGAACCCATTGAGTGTTTACTACTGCTTCAACGCGGATGATTCTGGTTCTCACTTGGCCAAATGCATTGCTGAGGTGACTCTCTAGCGTTGTTGAATCTTAGTGCGTAATCTGGTGTAATGCAAACACGATATATGCAATCCTCACTGTTCTTATTCGATTTAATTCCAAACATTTGATTGCTACTTGCCATTTCTGGCACCTATTATTAGATTTTACTGCAATATCAAACTTGGAAAAGCCCCTAATACTCATATCTTGTTTCATTTCAGCATGTTGCCCTTGCATCATTTTCACCTGCCTTAAAAGTTTCTCACTCATTTTTTTCTCTGTTAACCGAAGTGGGCCTTGTACATTGTGGGTGCTTCGTGTGAAGTTTGCATTAGCTGCACAGATGATGATCAAGTCTGGCCCAGATAATTATGAGTGCAAAAAATTTATGGATGATTAGTTGTTGCATGACTAATATGTTGATGGGTTGTTACTTGTTATGTCTTCAGGTCACCAACACTCCTTGGGGCGAGAGAGTTTCTTTTGTGTTTGATCCAGACTCAGATACAATCGCAAAGCCATTGCATGTTAGCCCTTTTATGGTATGGTATGGTATACTCTGTCTCTTAGGCATGGCCAAAAGATGTTACGTTAGGTTAAATGGATTGCCTGGTGTATAGTGACCATTTTACTGTATATACTACTATTTCGTTGAATCTTGGAAAGATGAGTGACAAAGATTCCTTATTGGCCCCTTCTAATCTTGTGTAAGAATTTAATGGTTTAGCCAATTTTCTTTTAAAATCATATTTCCGGATAGATTATGAATCAAGGTACTGTCAAGTTGACTCTGTGTGGGTTTAGTATATTTCGGCAGTCCTAGACTTGTCAATTATGTTATCATTTATTCATCTATACACGAGGAGTTAAAATGGTTGCCAAAAGTTGACGAGATTTGTGGTTCTCCACTTACTTTTGGAACTAGTCATCTTATTCTCCATTGACTGTTCTATATGGCCATATTTTGCTGTCAGTTAATTTTTTTTTTCTTGAGAACTTTTTGGACCTTATTTTGCAGCAATTTCTGTACTCAATTAAGAAAATGAGCTATAGCACTTTAGGCCTTTTAGTTTAGAAATGACTGGAAATGAAAAAACAGCTTGCATACTGGATATGTTGCACATTTTTTGTCCTCTATCTAGGACATGCAAGGGAACTGGAGAATGCGGGTTAATACACCGGGTGAGGACCTTTCCATTGAAATTAATGTTGAGCATCCAGAGCTTGGGGACTACTTTACTGCTAGTTTGAATGCCAAAAGAGTGAAATCAGAGACGCCTCTTGATATGGAATTGTTCTTCTGGCTGATGCCTCATAAAGTAGCTCTATGGATATACTGGCAGGTAGCAGATGTTCTTATGTTATGTATTTTGTATTTTTATATCTGATTCCCTAATGATTTTCTACTTGTGACCCAGGGATTTAGTTTTCACTTTCGTTTATTGGCATCAATCATGGTCATTGATAGAAAATTTATTGAGTTTGGGTTGCACAAGTAGATCCAACTCTAGCTGTTCTTTCTTGCAATTTTCTGCGCTTTGTTTCCACTTCTTCGTACTCTATATTTACCTTGCTATTGAATTTATTTCTTAGTCGATGCCTTCAAACGTGGCTATATGAATTTACAGTCAGGCAGTAGGATGTTCTTTTGTTGTCATTTCCGTTGTCTCATTTAATTCTTTTGCAACAAAGGATTCAAATTTTCGTAGCATTGCGATCAGGTCCACAAAAAAAAAACATAGTTCTTTTTGTTCTTTGCGATATTATGCATTTCATTTTTTCCACCTTTTTGTTGCATTTCGCATATCCTTGTTTCTTATGCTGTGATATTATAGATTCACATGCCCCTTAAATCTGCCTTGTGCAGAACTTGAATATTGGCTTTGTTCTAATGATTAATATTGTGGGGTGGATTAGAAAGAAATTGTTGAAATGGATCTGAGCTTGATTTATGCTTGAGAACATGGCTTATTACCAAATGAAGAAGCAGTTTTTAGGATTCTTGTGCTCTTAACCTGCAATGCTTGGTTTTAAACAGACTGAGATTGAGAAGATTCTCATAAGTCAATTACTTCTAATTTATGATAAATTTTTTTTTTTCATTTGTATGGTTATACTTGTTTTGTAGGCTCTCAAGCTTTCGTGGAAAGGTGTTTCATTTTTAGACCATCCAAAGTATCAGAATCCAGAATATAGAGAAGAAGCTATAAGACGCGACCAAAACTTACAATGCCCGGTTATCACAAAGCTTGCTGCCTCCAATCAAGAGTGCCGTCAACAGCCGAAAAATAGTCAGCTTTGTCGTTCGTTCACATGGAGAGACGCACCATGGCCGTGGTCATAAGGCCCGTACTCATTTTGCCTATTCGAGATTGGTTGTTTTCTTAAGATCTAGCCAATCAAATATTTTAGGGGCTAAGAGACTTGTGGACTGTCTTTAGCGAAAAAGAAAAAGAGCCCAAAAATAGTGTGGGGGTTAGAGACTTGTGGATTGTATTAGCCAATCAAATACCCCACGAACTACTAACCCACAATCCACAATTTAAAATCAAGGATTGTGGCGTTACGAGATATATTAATGGTTTTAGGGTAAATTTTTTGGCTCTTTTTTTTATTTAAAAGAAAAGATTTTTATGCTCTATTTTCTTCCACTGTCACTGGCTTAGCTTTTTCTTATCGGTTGCCTTTGCCAATGCATGTTTAGAATCTGCCCACTTCAACTTGCTATCTTTTTCTAACGGCGTTTTTTTCATAAAATTTTTCGATTAGAAAAATGAGCTATAGCACTTTAGGACGTTTAAGTTTAGAAATGACTAGAAATGTGAAAACAGCTTGCATATTGGATATGTGGCGCATTTTTTGTGCTCTATGTTGACATGCCAGTGAACTGGAGAATGCGGGTTTATACACTCGGCGAGAACCTTTTCATTGAAATTAATGTTGAGCATGCAGAACTTGGGGACTGCTTTGCTGCTAGTTTGAAAGCCAAAAGAGTGAAGTCAGGGACAGCGCATGATATGGAATGTTGGTTCGGGCTGATGCCTCATAAAGTAGCTCCAGGTAGCAGGCGTTCTTATGTTTGTATTTTATATAGTTTCTACTTGTGACCCGGGGTTTTAGTCTTCACTGCGGATTATTGGCATCAATCAAGGTCATTGATAGAAAGTTTAGTGTGTTTGGGTTGCACGAGTGGATCCAACTCTAGCTGTTCTTTCTTGCAATTTTCTGCACTTGTTTCCTCTTCTTCGTACTCTATATCTACCTTGCCATGGAATTTATTTCTCAGTTGATGCCTTCCAACGTGGCTTTATGAATTTACAGCCAGGCAGTAGGATGTTCTTTTGTTGCCACATTTATGTTTTTTGCAACAAAGGCTTCAAATTTTAGTAGCATAGCGATTAGGTCGACAAAAAAAAGAATAGTCACTTTTTTTTTCTTTGCAATATTCTGGGTTTCATTTTTTCCACCCTTTTGCTGCATTTCATATTTCCTCGTCTCTTATAATGTGACATTATAAGAGACTTATGTCCTTAAATCTGCCGTATGCAGAACTTGAATA
>JAVDBV010087558.1:0-14748 GCA_032619315.1 Piper longum | reverse complement strand
GCCTACGTCCTCGGACACTACCAAAATAATATTTCACTAAAAAGAAATATTACAAAGAGAGAAAGAACAAATTACAAATGGTAGAATGAACAATTACCAATGGTAGAAAGGGAAGTTGGTAACTTTGAATTACCCTGTGGGGATGATTTAATAAAGAGGGGGAGGGTCCCTTTTATAGAAAAAGAGCCCCCCCCCACATCCCACACCATTTAGATGTGGGATTTATGCCATTCAACAGTTCTTTCTTGCAATTTTCTGCATTTGTTTCCTCTTCTTCGTACTCTATATCTACCTTGCCATGGAATTTATTTCTCAGTTGATGCCTTCGAACGTGGCTTTATATATTTACAGCCAGGCAGTAGGATGTTCTTTTGTTGCCACATTTATGTTTTTTGCAACAAAGGCTTCAAATTTTAGTAGCATAGCGATTAGGTCGACAAAAAAAAGAATAGTCACTTTTTTTTTCTTTGCAATATTCTGGGTTTCATTTTTTCCACCCTTTTGTTGCATTTCATATTTCTTCGTCTCTTATAATGTGACATTATAAGAGACTTATGTCCTTAAATCTGCCGTATGCAGAACTTGAATATGAACCCTTGGCTTTGTTCTAATGTTGAATGTTTTCTGACAGGATTAGACAGAAATTTGTTAAAATGGATCTGAGCTTGATTTATGCTTGAGAACACAGCTTATTACCAAACGAAGAAGCAGCATTTAGGTTTCTGGTGCTTGCACTGCTTGGTTTTCAACAGATAGATTGAGAAGGTCCTCATCAACTCTATTACTTCTAATTTATGAAACCTTTGACATTATTATTATTATTGTTTCATTTGTATGGTTGCACTTGTTAGGCTCTCAATCTTTGGTGGAAAGGCGTTTCATTTTTAGATCATCCAAAGTACCAGAAATCCAGTATATAGAGAAAGGAAGCTATAAGGCGCGACCAAATTTAGAATGACCATTTACCACAAAGCTTAATGTCTCCAATCAGGCATGCCATGAACAGCCGGAAAATAGTCGGCTTTGTCTCTCATTCATATGGAGAGACACACCATGGCCAATCAAATTGCTTCATAAGGCATAGTTGTTTTCTTAAGATCAAGGCTTCTAGCCAACAAATTGTTTCATTCATCAGCCCAAAATAAGGTGTGCAACCGCAGCTTGCTAATGGGCGTTTATAATCTTGAATGCGATCTAATATATTGATTAAGATTAATGTGATAAGTATTGCTTTCGTTTTTTGTGGATTATAGATCTGTTTTTGGACTCTGTCTAAACCCAGATAAAATGTGCTTAACGCATAAAATTGGGAGGCCTACGTTTGAGCTTAAATGCCATCTTTAACCGAGGGATCTTGATGGCTGCTTGTAACTTAGGAAAGGTTAAATAATAAGTAGGGAAAAAATTATATGTGCTACAACTTATATAATTTATATAAGCTTTATATTTAATTAATTTTTTTAGTGGGTGTCACAAAATAATATTTATATATATTAAAAATAGGGTGTACAAGAAGGAGGTTGATAAAATTCTATCTTTTTAATTAGCATTATTATTTATTTTCAAATTTTAAAAAGATGCACAAATTAATACATATTTTAAAATTAAATTTTATTATAATTACTTTGATAATTAAGATGAATGAGTTAGAAACATTAGATTATGTTAAAATTTTATAATTATTCTTATTATTTATTTATTTTTATTTATATAATTTTTAAATAACATAACTCATTAAATTGCTTAAAATAAAAAGTGTAACTTATGTAGTTTAGATGAGATGCAGCTCATGTGTACTCTAATAGGTAGAGGTTGTGAAGCTTGTAATTCAATTTGTTGTGACAATTGCTAAAATAAACCCTTAAGTCTAAAATATCATAATTAATAAATTTATTGGTCTAAATTGTCATAATTAATGGAGTATAGCAAGTAGGGTTGTAAACGAGCCAAGCCTACTCGCGAGCTTTTTGTGTTCGACTCGGCTTGGCTCGGCTCGGCTCGTTAATTTTGTGTTTGAAAAAATACTCGGCTCGAAATGGATAAGCTCGTTGAACAATGGCAGAGTTTGAGTAAAAGAGTGTTCGGCTCGGCTCCAATTCGAAACTCGAACTCGATGTATTCAAACTCGAAAAATATTCGGTTCGATTCGGCTTGTAAATACTATTGAGGTCACACTAAACTTATACAATATTCAAAATTTTTTTTGATCTTATATAAGTCGAGAACATAAATATTCGCTAGGCTAGAATTTGGCTTGAGCTCGGTTCGAACCAAGCTCAAATACCATAAATTTTAAAAAAGCTCGGCTCAGCTCATTTATATTAAAGCTGAGCTAGTTTACATTAAAGCTCAATTTGGCTCGTTTTATATCAAGTCAAACTCAAGCATACCCCTGTTCGGATCGGCTAGTTTACACCCGTAATAGCAAGTTCGATCCTATAAATGCGTGATTAAGGAATAAAAGATTTGTACTTGGTTTATTTTTCATGTTTTCCTTGTTTGATCCTACTTGTCCAACCTATTGCTTGGGCAGATCGTATTTTTTAAACTAGTAGTCACGTGTTTATATATTTTTATGTTTTAAAAAAAAATTATAAAAAAACTGGTTAAGTAGAGAGATAAAATTTGATTATTAGTGCAGTTATCTTGCACTAAGTTTGTCTTAAAAAAACAACTTAGGAGCAACATAAACATTATAAAACTAAATTAGAGTATGCATCTCATCAGGCCGTCATAAATATGGTAAGAAAGAAAGATCCAAAGAGCTGCCAAAATAATTTTGTGTCCATCCCTCCCAAACATCACAGTCATCCTAATCTCAATAATTTAGCAATTATACCAAAATCAATTAGGGAGGGACGAAATTGAATTGTGTAGCTTGCCGGATCAACCCGTTTACCCGTTTACATGCGGCGGGCAGGATTTATGTGTTTGATGAAGGAGGAAGGAGATGGGGATTGAAGAAGGAGATGGATTTGTTGAAAGAGGAGTTGCGGAAGAAGCGCCGCTCCGTCGACCAAGGCTTCGCCGGCAAGAAATTCGTGAAGCGCTCCGACCTACACAACAAGCAACTCCAGCAACTCCGCGACGAGGAGCGCCGCGAGCTCAAAGCCAAATCCCTCCGAACGACCGCCGCCGCCACAGCCCCCGCAACCGCCTCCACCGCCGCCGCCGCCGCCGCCGCTTCGGCCGCCTCATCCGCCGCCGCCGCCCCGTCCGAGGAGCGGCGGATCGACGACCTGGTGCTCCCCCGGCCGGAGGTCATCCGCCGCCTCCGCCTGCTCAAGCAGCCCATCACCCTCTTCGGCGAGGACGACGACGCCAGGCTCGACCGGCTCAAGGTGACCCTCAAAGCTGGCGTCTTTGAGGTCGACAGCGACATGACGGAGGGGCAGACCAACGACTTCCTCCGCGACATCGACGAGCTCCGCAAGCGGCAGAAGACGGGCATCCTGCACGGCCGCGGCAAGGGCAAGGACAAGGACGGGATGGAGGACGGCGAGGGCGGCGGCGGCGGTGGCGACGGGGACTTGAGCGGCGACGGGGGCTCGTCCGGGGTCGATGCGGACAAGGATTTGACGCGGATGAAGGCGGATTTCGAGGGTTTGTGCGAGGAGGATCGTATTCTCGTGTTCTTCAAGAGGTTGCTGAATGAGTGGAACCAGGAGCTGGAGGAGATGCCGGATGCGGAGAAGAGGACGGCCAAGGGGAAGTCCATGGTCGCTACTTACAAGCAGTGCGCTCGGTATTTGACCCCGCTGTTCAAGTTCTGCAGGAAGAAGGTATTGCCTATGTCTGCTAACTTTTTTTCCCCCCTGGTTTCTTATCTGAGTTGGTTGATGAAGTAGTAGAATTTGAGGTAGGAAATAAGGAACAAGATTGAAAATGACAAGAATAAGGATAGGAAAAGTTGATTAGTCAAGATATTGAAGAAAACAGAATGAATATAGCATGTTTTATCGGTTAGGCAGGGATTCTTTGCTTTACTAAATGTTTACTAGCATGAATTTGAAGCATTTTCTTCTTTATATTAATTTGCAGCAGACTCCATAATCAATATAGCTCTTCAGTTATTCAAAAAAGCTGATGTTTTCACTTGGAACTCTTTTTAGCTCCGGTAATTCCAAGTCATTGTTCTAGCTCAATTTGCGCTACGAGTTGAGCTTGCTGGAGAGAAGAGTAATGGGCTTTACTTAGATTGAAGATGAGTGACAGTTTGAAGCGTGATCATGGCTATGGAAAAAAATTCCAGATATGTGATTTAATTAACTAAAAAAAGATAATTCCTTTAAGATATGATATGCTCATGTCAAAGACGTTATGAAAAAATTGATGAAGACATCTCTCAATTTATCCTACCCAGATATCCCGCTGATCTAAAAGATAATCCTGGATCTGTAATTTAATTAGTGGGAAAATATTTTTTCAGACAGAGAACAATTTTTTCGATGTGTCCTCAACTTTTAGTGAGAGAGATTAGCTAATGACTTATTATGATTGGTTGTTAATTTGTGAGCCTACATATATGTGTTTGTCAATTACTATTTTTCATCTTTATCTGTTTAAAATGCATCCATGTCAAAGAAATCATGAAAAAAATTAATAAAGATATCTCCTAATTTATCCTACATATATATTCCGCTGATCTTAAAGATAATTTTGAATTTGCAATTTAATCCAGAAGTTATGGGCTTCATCAAGTTATGGCAAACAGTTCCAATTGAAAGGCTCAGAAGGTGGATTGAATAACGTTTTGAATATTATTATACTATGTACTTTTCTTATGGGGTCTTGATTTTGAAAAGTAATTACTCAAAATTTTGTTATTTTAATCTAATATCACCATTTGAACAAGATTTTAGAATTAGGTTAAAAGATTGTGGAGTGAGCGTTAAAATAAATAGCAACACAGATAAATATACCAGCAACCGATGATTGTACCTAAAGTTTTTGGATATTTTAAAAAAGGGACAAGAGGAGTGAAAAGCATAAATGTGAAGTATTCTAAGATCATTTGACAGATTTTGCTGTTGTCTAGTAGTTGACATATTTACAGATTTTTCTTTTACAGTTGTATGCTTCGGGGGTTTGGCAAGCGTTATTTGTCATTGAGTTGCTGATTGTCTTTGTGATTTTGAATTTTACTTGTGAGCTTTGGTTATAGGATTTACTTTTCATAGTGTCCGCTGATTCCTCTGTATATACTGATTTTGTCTCTGTGGTTTTGAAATTTTCTACCAAATAGAGGCCAATGAACTGGAAAGGGACTACTTTAAGTGATCTTATAAGTAGCCTGTTATCATCACTTTTGTTATTAAACTCAATCGTGTCCTCCATGATGTATGACTGGAGCGTAATATGTAGCATAATTCTAATTAATACGTAGGATTAAATTATGGTCATTCTTGCAATTTCCTGGCTTATGGAACAAATTACTTTGATAATATATTGCATATCGGCATTTCAAAAAAAAAAATTAGCTGGACATTATTTTGGTTTGCCTTAAGGACTGTAACTAAGATTTACGTTTTTTTTTTTCACATTCACCATTATTAGTTAGTATTAGAGTCACACACTACTTTATTTCTACTTTTGAACAATATCCTTGATCAGTGAACTGAAGTAGTCAATTACAATTGTGATTTTTTGTAGGTTCTCCCTGATGATATTCGTCAAGCACTGTTGGTGGTGGTTGAATGCTGCCGGAAGAGAAATTACTCAGCTGCAACGGACCAATATATCAAGCTGGCTATAGGGAATGCACCATGGCCTATTGGTGTTACTATGGTTGGCATCCACGAGCGTTCTGCCCGGGAGAAAATTTACACGAACAGTGTAGCGCACATCATGAACGATGAAACAACTCGCAAGTACCTGCAATCAGTCAAAAGGCTGGTGACATTTTGCCAACGTCGGTATCCAACACTGCCATCAATGGCCGTGGAGTTTAACAGCTTGGCAAACGGCAGCGACCTGGAGTCTTTACTTGCAGAAGAGCGGGGGAGGGCAGGGGCTACTGGTAGGCCTAATCAGGCTGCGGCTGACGAGGAGAGGCCTCTTCGTCTACCTGCTCCGTCATCCTCTCCATAGAATAGAACTGGAATGCTATATACAATCTGGAATGTGTGCGTTTTTCTAATGAATCTATTGCTTTAACGAGATTGTGATGATCAATGTGTGCCACTATGTTCAGTATTTCATTCATCCATCGGGTTGGTAGACTCAGCTACATCAATGGCTGCTTTGGTAAATTCAGCCCGACGCTCTAATAAGTTTTAAACATCCTTGTAACTAAACGAAGTGCAGAAGTAAGCAAAAAAACCTTTATAATAAATAGTCAAGCAAATTAGAAAAACATTAACATGGTTCAAACCACTTCAACGATTCTGTTTAGTTCTCAAAACTTATAGCCAACAGTCGAGAACATTCATGGCGCATCACAACAAAAAATAGTCCCCAATAATGTTCAAAAATTGGTATTCATCCTCCGCCGCTCAGCAGCTTGTGGATACCCTCGTGCTCTGCCCATGTATAAGCCCTTGTATCCGCCCCTCCTTGGAGGAGTTCTACTCCGTTCCCTTTCATCACCTACCCATTTAGCATGACGAGGTAGTTGCAATGGAGGGGATGTCGACAGGCGTATCTTGTTTCTGTCGCTATACTCTCCCCTTCTACTTAAGAAATCACCTCTTCCCTTGCTTCTGGGCACCCAGTCAGGCGGTGGTAGCCTGTCAGATCTTCCCATTTCTCTGAATAATTCTTCATTATAGTGGCCCCTATCCATCTGAAACCCAATGTCAGAAAATCTCTCCCCTCGCCTAGGGGATAATGGAGCTGCATATTCTCTTGGACCATCTCTTCTCCACTCACGAGGTGGAGAGGCACCATACATATGGAATTCCCTTCGAGATACACGTTCCACAGGTGGCCCAGACATTTGAGGTGGAGGCCTAAGTGGTGGAAGGGGGCCTGGATAGCCCCGGCGAGGACTGATAATAGGCCTGATCGCTTCCTGCTCGAACCTGCCTTTCTTGCAGTTATGACAAAATGATCTTCGCGCAAAGTTCAAATTCCCACACCTACCCATAATTGTGAAAGTTACATTCTCTCCTAATAAGAAACACTACTCCAGCAGTTCACAGCCAATTTATCACAGTAGAGTCCACAGCAGAAAAAAACTGCATCTAAAATAAAAGGGAAACATACCTTGGATCGGAACAAAGCCAATCTCCTTCTCTTAAAGAAATATTGTGATTGTTTCCAGGGATCCCTTCACCTCTGAAATGTGTGGGTCCCATCTCTTGCCTGCTAAAATCTCTTCTGTGCAGTTGCTTACCCCTGTATGGTGGAGGTGAAAAATCTCGACCCCTACCTGGGCCTCTCCCACGCTCAAAACCATGACCATGGTGAAGAGGACTTCTATTGTCATAATCCCCATCATAAACATGATCTGCTCTCCTTTGGCGCAACGGAGATATCGAACTTGACCGTTCTCCATACCCTGGAAAGTTGATCAGCCACTCAATATAAGACAACCAATTTAATGAAAAACAAGTAAGTCAAGGGGTGCGCAAGAGGGCCTGTGCTTGACCTCAAACAATACACTAATGGCTGACAAAAGCTACCTGCATCATCAAAGCCTCTCTCAAAAGAACATCCATCACTGATGCTAATGGTGAAACTAACAAGTAAAAGCAACAGCCGGGAGCCACTGAACTCACAAACAACTAAAAGTTTCTTCAGGTAGACCATAGACCTACCCGTAGAGGAATGGTTATAAATAATGATTTCAATAGTCAGCGGAGATAACAAGCTAACTCCAAACTAAATTATTGACGATAAGATCAACCCAGAAGAACTATAGAACAGCCATCCAGCCATGTAGTTATGCAATAGAATTGGTGTTAACACATCAAGCAACTCCCATAAACAGAAAATTAAATTGCCTCCATGTCTGCCACTTGAATGGAAACAAAGAAGTGTGCCGGATACCACAATGGGGATGAAGTTATGGTTCCAAATAATGTTAAACATCGTGCTTCTGGTAATCAATCAGCTAATAAGAATATCATAGAGGAAAACTGAGCAGGAGAGAGAATGTTGAAACAGATGGAAAACTTGAAGTATAAGCTCCCACAAACCTTGCCAATTCTCATGATATCCTCCTTGCTGTCAGTGAACGTAATTAATTATAGAGCAAATGTTCTCACTCAAGAAGACAACAAATCAGTCTACCCAATATTTGAACCAAGAAATATTCCATAAGCTAAACAATGAGTCCACTCGTAGGCAGCAACAACGTTTCAACTCATCCAGGTGAGAACCATGCAAAAAACTAGTCATCCCCAAATCAGCACAACCAATTTTCTTTTTTAACCCCTAACACATTCAGTTTGATGATGCGAAGTTCTTGAACAGAAGAAATACTCGGTGATTTTTTTAAAGTTGGATGGTTTCACCAACAGCATTTTTCATGGATAATCATCAAGATGTCCTTATTTTCTCCTCAAACCATTAAGGTCAATGAAAAAAAGCAAACATCAAACCTTGATTGCAAGATCCTGTTTCCTCACTTTGAACCTTGTGCTTGCACTCAGCTTTGAAAACACAAGTTGCAACGCAATACAGAAATACATCTGCTGGTCAGACTAAAAATCTTCTTCTTTTCCGTTCTTCCATCTTATCCCAAAAAGAGAGAGGGTTCCACAACTACAGAATTCGTAAAAAGGTTATGGAGCTCAGGCATACTGCAATTGTGAGGGAACTGAGCAATATCTCTGCACACCATCTTCTGTGTATATTTGATGACCAGTAACTGACTCCAACCTTCCCTAGTTCTAAGTATATTCACTTCTAAAATTACTTCCAAATAAAAACCCATCTCATAGCAGACATTGTTGGCCAACTATTGATATGAGCACAACTAGTAACTGCCCACCACTGCAAAACAAACTCACAAAGGTTTTATGCCTCAATGAGCACAAATACTTAATCTGAGTTCTAATTACGCCTATATGCGGGAATCAGATGTAAAATCTCTATCCTTCTTCTCCTTCATATCCTATCCCGTTTGGATAAGTGGTAAATCGCCATGGGTTCTTAACTGCTTTGTTCTGATTGGGGTTTTTTTCGCTGTTGCTCTGATTGCAAGAACAATCATTTAATGATAAGAAATACAAGATGCCTGTCCAACCCAGTTGGGATGGTGTGATAATATGAAAATGATGTATCTTTCAAGATAAGAAGAAATAGAGGCTAGCAAACATAAAACGTTGGGGAAAGCCAGAATATTAGAAAAATTAAAGTGAGTAGGTCAAGTCTACATTCTGACAAAACAATGCAAATTATCTATGTTTCTATGCTATAACAAGGATCCTTCATAGAATGAGCATTCCATGATAAACGCAAATCAACAGAAGAACGATATGAAAAAAAAAAAGATAAATCAGATTAAAGTAAACTTACATAAGATATAACAAGAAAAAACGTCAGAGAAAGAATATAAAATATCCACAAGCATTCTCACAACCAAACATGTTATTGCTAAAAAAAATGAACGCAAATGTCATAGCTTCCATTTAAAGTAAGGAAAAAGCAGATAGTTATTGTTTAGTGAGAATTGTACGTTGCAATTAAGCTGCAACATCTAACACAAATATATGCTCCATGCCGCTCCCAATGGCATGGACATAAAAAACATATTATTAACAAGATACTTCATACCAACTCCATACCGAATGGTAAAACAGACATAAATTACCTTTACACAAAATGAGAACAGACCGACTCAATCTTTTAGCATGTCAGTAGTGTAATCAACCTGACCAGATTGTAATCGCATATACATTTCATATCCAAATTTCCACTTTCACCCATTTAAATTAATATCTTACACATAAAAGCTCAAGTGAATGAGAAAAATTTGATTGATTCTTTATACACTGTCTAGCCTACTAGTTAAACAACTTACACGGCCAACCTGAATTAAACAGGCGCAGGTGCAATGGCGACAAGTATAATGTTTTTGTAACAACATCTTCAGCAATACTCGAAACGAAGATCGCGTATATTTGCTTCGAACACTATATAGTATATTTTCTTTGAACACTAGATATTCGCAGACTTTAAAAAATTAAATAACCCACCTATCACTTCAACTCGAGAGTTGTAAGTCAAAGACATCGTCGCCATAAACAACAAACGGATCATACAAAAATAAGAAAAAACAAAACAAAAACAGATCCATACCATAAATAGATCGAAAAAACAACAGAACAAGCATCAAACAGAGAAGTAACGAACACTTCAAAAGGAGGAGGAGACGGCAGACCTTGGTGACTACGACGGCCGTCGTGTAACCGATTCGAGCGGGAATAAAAAGACTCCCCGGCACGGAATCGCTTTTCTCCCTCTTCGCCTCCTCCTCCGGCCCGGCCTCGTCCTCCGCCCGAGGCGGCGGCGGCTTTCTCTTCGACATCGCTCTCCGACGTCGACGGTCGAACAACCAAGCTGCTCAAATGGCGGCGCGGCCGAGCCTCGCCGTCCCGGTCCCTCTCCCTCGACTCCATCTTCCTTCTCCGCCGCCGGAGCGAGAAATCGCCGGAAATGGTGGCGCCGACAAGGAGAAGGTTAGGGCACGCGACTACGCGAGTCAATGGTCCGATGTCTTAGGCGGTTCTTCCCTTTCGTCGATACGGGTAAAAGAGTATAAGGTCCGATCAAAAGTTCGTTTGTTTATTATTTATTTATAGTCGATCAAATTTGATTTCATTTGATCGTCCATCTCATTTGAAGTTTCCCCGAAAAAGAAACTAAACACAGTTAATATTGTGCTTATTCAACTTAATCTCAATATTTCATGTAAAATAATATCAAATAGATAAATAGACAATGGCAATTTCTGTATGGTTAGCATCAAAAAATGAAAAAAAATATATAATATATATAAATAGTAATTCACAATAAAATATTTATATTTAATTAAAAGTTATTGAAAGACTTTTATTAAGTTCTCTCCAAAATATAATCACAATAATTTTTTTTATAAAAATACAAAAAATTACTATTTGATATTTTTTATAAATTATAAGTAATACAATTTTATTTATTATATAACATTTTCATGTCAATCAAAACCAATTCTTAAAAAGTTAAAAATATATATATAAATAAAGAATTTTTAACTAAATAAAGAAGGAATGGCTGTCCAAATTATTGTATTGTATATACAAATATAATAAAATATTACACTTTGTAGGCAGAATTATGTATCTTACTTGAAAAATAAAAACCTCAAGCATTCTTATCCCATAATAATTTTTTTATTAATAATATTTTCTTTTTGTTAAGTCTCATCTTAGACTATTTTTCTTTGGTAATTCTCACTTAAAAAAATTAATAAAAGAGAAAGAATAATATACGTATAAACAAAAGAACATCATCACGCTATATATATATGAGTTTAATTTTTCTATATTTTTCTATGATCTATCTATATAGACGGCCAAGATCTAATATAAAAAAAAAAAACCCTGTCGTCCCTTCCCTTTCACGTCGCCGGCGACGGCCATGGCTATCTCGCTTTTCCTGCGTCCTCTACCCACTCCGTCTCCCTTTTCGGGTCGGCCAGATTTCCCACCTCCTCCCGGCTGCCATCCTCCTTCTCCTCCCTTTCCATCTCTTCCCCGCCGCCCGATCTCAATCACCGCCGGACCCCCTCCCTTGTGGTAGTCACCGTACTCTCTGGTGATTCCCTTGGTCTTCGTCTTCTTCTTATTGGTTTAGTTTAATCGTTTCGTTTTCTGGATGTGGTTGATTCTGATTATTGAAAAGTTGGGCGCTTTTGTGGTTGGTGTGGTTGTTCTTTTGGTTGACTGATGCAAGTCTTTGTTGGAATGGGATGATATCTGGATATGTGCAGACTGGTTTCTTCAAGGAGGCATTGATTGTATCCCGAGAGATGCAAATGAGCAATGCGAGACCGAATTATGTCACCTTAGTAGGCATTTTGCCCGCAATTTCACAATTGGGATCACTGGGTCTGGGTGTTTGGGTCCATGCGTACGCTGAGAAGAACATGGTTAAGGTGGATGATGTTCTTGGATCTGCGCTGGTTGATATGTATTCCAAATGTGGAAGCATTGATCTCGGCCTCCAACTATTCGAGGAGCTTCCACATAAAAATGTGATCACTTGGAATGCAATTATCGGGGGCCTCGCCATGAATGGTCAAGCAAAGGATGCACTTCGGTTCTTCTCCAGGATGGAGAGTGCGGGAGTAATACCCACAGACGTCACATTCATTGGTGCTCTCAATGCTTGCAGCCATGGTGGATTGGTTGATGAAGGTGGCGTCCTTTTTAACAAAATGGTCGAAATTTATGCAAACCAAGGATGGAGCATTACGGATGTACGGTCGACTTGTTTGGCCGCGCAGGATTGTTAGAGAAGGCAGAGGATTTGGTGCTGAACATACCCATGAACCCAGACGATGTAATATGGAAAGCCTTGCTTTCAGCTTGCAAAATTCATGGAAATATTGAAGTGGGAAGACGAGCAGCTGCAAGACTTATGGAACTGGCCCCCAAAGATAGTGGCTGCTATGTTCTACTGTGAAATGCATATGCATCTTTAGGCAGTTGGAAAGAGGTTGCTAAGGTGAGGTTAAAGATGAAGGAGATGGACATAAGAAAAGACCCTGGTTGTAGCAGCATTCTTGTAGATGGATTGATTCATGAGTTCCGAGTAGAAGAGGATTCGCACCCAAGAAGTGAAGAGATTCAGTTCATGTTGGAGGAAATGGCTCACAGACTGAAGTTAACAGGATATAAACCAGATACCTCTCAAGTCTTACTTAACATTGATGAAGAAAATAAGGAAAGCCTTCTTCACTATCACAGTGAGAAAATTGCTATTGCCTTTGGGCTTCTAAGTACGGTACCAAACTCGACGCTATACATTGTCAAGAACCTTCGTGTTTGCAGTGATTGCCATTCGTCGATAAAACTCATTTCTAAACTGTATAACCGCAGGATCATTGTGAGAGATCGAAGCCGCTCCCACCATTTTGACAACGGAGTCTGCTTTTTGCATGGATTATTGGTAATTGCAGAAGAGATGTCAGATGTTCGTATATGCCATACAATAACCTTGCGTAAATTTATTTATTTAAGCAATAAAACCAATAATTAATTTGCTTCAAGATGCTACTCCAGAGACGATACACCTGAACCTAATTTTTTGTTCAATCGGTTGAATTAAATTCCATCCAACAAGAACAGATGAAGACTACAAGATGTATTATAACCTCGAGGAACAGACCAAAAATGGTGCTGCAAGATCAATGAACAAAATGCAAATTCTGATGATGCACGTCCCTGCATGGTGAAGGGTTTATCTATAATGAAATGAAGCGCCACAGGGCCACAGTCCAAATAGGATGTGGTTTCATGTATTTGTATGTATACAAGCAATCTGCTAGTATGGCAGTCCAGTTTACAAAAGAGAATTTGTGTCCATATTTGTTTGAACTACTCCATTCTCCATCATACAATTTGCGTTTGGGTTTCCTAAATTAAGTTCACATTTCAGCAGCAAACGATTTTCCACATCCACAGGTCTGCGTGGCATTAGGGTTCTTGAATGAGAAACCCCCACCAATAAGAGCGTCACTGTAATCCAATTGCATTCCAAACAAGAAAAGCAGGCTTTTGGGATCACACACTATAAAAAAGAAATTGCCACCAAAGAAAAGTAAGATGTTGGCATAAATGAGACATAACAAAGGCACTGATTCTTTTCAAATTGAATGACTTTGCAAGCCAACACTCACCAATTGCAAAACCATTATACTCAATCATCGAGTCATCTGGTCTTGCATTAGATCGATCTTCAAAGTCCATTGTATTAGACATGCCAGAGCATCCTCCTTGTTTAACAATTTAACTCCAATTCGTAAACACAGATCCGCATTTCTTTCAGATCTCATCTTTTCCAGCTTGAATAAACAAAAGACATCAATGATACAGACAATGAACAAATGTAAAATTCCCAGAACCAACATGCAAAACAAATCCTGCAAAAATAAAACAAATGGTATTAAGATATACAATAAAGGGTTAATTTTTAATATTCAAAACCACCATACCCAAATTTAATCACCAATTTACCTAAAAACTAATAAATGGAACATTTAATATTTGCTCAAATGGTTATGATCAATCACTAGCATAATTTTTTTCAAAATTTCTAATTTTCATAAAATTTAATTCCATATAAAACTCATCACAAGCACATCAGGAGCAACACGGTAGAGAATAATATAAAATACAAAGACTTGCAACAGTCAACCAAAAGAACAACCACACCAACCACAAAAGCGCCCAACTTTTCAATAATCAGAATCAACCACATCCAGAAAACGAAACGATTAAACTAAACCAATAAGAAGAAGACTAAGACCAAGGGAATCACCAGAGAGCACGGCGGTGATTGAGATCGGGCAGCGGGGAAGAGATGGAAAGGGAGGAGGAGGAGGATGCCGCCGGGAGAAGGTGGGAAATCCGGCCGACCGGAAAAGGGAGACGGAGTGGGCAAAGGACGCCAGAAAAGCAATGAAAGGGAAGGGCTTGGATGACAGAGGGTTTTTTTTAGATTAGAACTTAGCCGTACATGTAAATTAACGGATCAGATCAAATTCGATGCAGAATTTTTTTCTAAAATTAAACTCTATATATATATATATATATA
>JAVDBV010087557.1:0-39945 GCA_032619315.1 Piper longum | reverse complement strand
GGGTAGATCCTGGTCGGCTTAACCGAATCTAATAGGATAGCGAAAGGTTCGGTCGCCGATGACACTTCTGGGTCGGTTCGCGGGTGAACCGAAATGGGGTGTTACACCTATTATTACCCTTATGAGAGTTCTTGAGGAAGAATAACAAAGTTTTTATTCAATAGGAGGGTCAACTCTCTTGTGTCAGTTTGTTATTAGTTAATGTCTTTCTATTATATATGTATGTGAGAATCGCGAGAAATGAGCACTGTCGGGACTACAGAGAAGCATCAATGAACTCGAGCACACATGTACCTACCGACTGTAATTAATGATGTGTTGAATTGTGTAGATAATGAGATTTGATTGCTATTATGTAAAGTACTATAGATATTTCATATGTGAATGAAAATAGAAAGTGGAAAATGAACAGGGTGAACTATAGAGCAAGAATAACTAGAATGTGAGAAACATATCATGTTTAGATTGTGTTTCGATTTTTATCATTATAAATATATACTGTTTGTCATTAACAAGGTGACCCCTATTGCACTTTTAGGAGAGATTCTATCCGTTTTGTTTTTAAAAATAAATATTCTTTTGAACTTTTCGTTTGTTTGACTTGTTTATATATCATGACATGCATGTAGTACAATGTTAAAACCCAAGCATATTGTCCATGCTTTGCATGTTGAATCTCAGTCTTGAGATGCCAAGGGTAGATCTGGGTCAGTTTGATCGAATCAAGTTGATTAGTGAATGATTTGGTTGTTAATAACATTTTCGGTAGGTGAACCGAAATAGGGTTTTACAATCACTTGGGCACTAAAAAACTCCAGCCTAGGCACTAATTGTTGTTTGGAAAACAGCTGATGGCATTGCCAGACCAGAGTCCAGATGCTAGCGCTATAGCGCCTAGGCACCTAGATCCTCTGGCCAGCGTCTAGGCGTTGGCGTCGCTAGTAGAAATCACATAGAGTGGTTCTAAGTGGTTCCAAAAGTTGTTTTTAAGTATTTTTTCACCGTCTTCTTAATTGTAATTCTAATTTGTGAGATTAAGAGAGAGGTGACATTTTGTTCTTTGTTGGGATAAGGTTTTTGGTTGTGAATCCTTTGTAATCTCGTTGTATTGGGTGTTAGCGGCGAGGTAAGAGGGTTGTAATTTTTTAAAATCTAGTTGAAGTTTTTAATCGTGTGTCCCGTGGCTTTTTGATAGAAGGAAGATTTTTCACGTTAAATTTATATGTTCATCGTGCTTGATTTAATTTTGTTTCTTGTTATCATTATTCTACTGATTGTTAAAAATTGGAATTCCACATCAATTTTGTAACAAGCTCTTCAGTCTTCTTAGTTACCATAACTGACAAATGGAAATCTAATTTCATTCGTTCTTGAAAGACGAGTCTTACAAGTGGTCATTGCTCGCCAACTTCTTCACTGATTGACATGGCTAAACAGAGTTGGTAGCGTAAGATATTTTGTTTTTTATCTTTGACTTAAAGAGGTTGTGATCAAAGGTACTTGTAATAAAGCAGATGAAGTCATGGATGAAGGTTTTGGAGACTGATTGCAATCTCAAGCCTGATTTAGCTCCCTCCCACGCGACTAAATCACAGTTACCATGCATCCATAGTCCATACCTTTGTTATTACAATGTAAGTTATAAATTTTATGCTCCTTATTTATGATTAAGCGAATGTCAGAAGAGTGCTGGGGAGCATTTGACCCGCTTTACTCTTCTCCGGCACTTAAGAAGAGAGTTTAATTTCAATTGATAATCCTTTTTGCAGGCAAGACTGAGATTTAGGTAAGCTACAGTGGAGAACAGTAATATTACTAATGACGCTCATAACAATTTTTTTCAGTAAGGAACAGTTATAGTGTGTCTAGGGATTTCACTTTTTGTGGAAGATTAGTGACGGTTGTCAAATTCAAATGCATAACAAATTGAATTGGCCTCTCTTTGATGACCATGGCGCTTGGCCAAAAGATTCTAAGGTTAACTCAATTCAACACAACTATACTGCATGTTAGGCCTTATGGGTCCTCAAAAAGGAGACTTGTAAAATGGGATTTACTAAAGAATAAGGCTTTTTCATTAATTTATATCACTTATTAATATCATCCACGACAGATGTGGGATAAACTCAACAATCCCCCCTTCACACATTAGGCGACTCCAAAATTATTATTATCTTCATCAAATAAAACTCACATATCATCACCTGATAAACTCTCCTCAAATGAACCAATGAAGGAAAACATTCATAATCGGTATAGGTAAATTTCAAATTCAACCTAACTCTGATACCACTGTTAGGCCTAACAGGCCCCTAACAGGGACTTCAAATATATTTTACGGGTCTCTCTTAATCCAAAAGCTAGCTCAAAGAAGAAGATTTTTCTATTAACTTATATACAACTCACTAACATTATCAACAACTGATGTAGGATAAATCTAACATTGCATAATATAGCATTGAGCTGCATGTACGTGCTCATGTTCATTTTTCATACATGAGTCATCAAACCAAGATATGCCGAGGACGGATGTAAATTGCTCCCTTTGGATAACACAATTACAAACTTAGGCACCTGCATAAGCTGAGATAGATTCCAAACATTTCGGTTCATGTCTAAGAATTGCTGTACATGTATGTTTCCTTTTACTCCCTTTTAATTTGGTTCATGTCTAAGAATTATGCTATCATCACGGTGATGGAGATTACAGCTGCTCATCATATCACATGACTGTTTAACCTCTTTGTAAGAGATATCTGAGCTTGGTCACTCTGACTGTTGTCATAATCTTGATTATAACACAAGTCGTCTTCGCCTATTAGTCTTGGGTGTGAAGGAGGGATATGCCTGTCTTGTAGTTGTGTCAATTGATTCCTTCTGCAAGGGTCGGGATAGATGTCCTAAACCACATTCTGCCATGAATTATCGGTTCATATTACCTTCAATGACTCTGACATGGGCAGATTTCGTTTATTTATTTATTTATTTATCTACTATTCTGAACTGGCCATGGACCATTTGATTTTTTATATGTATTATTTTGGGTGCTTCCCATTATAATTGAGCTAGCAATGATCACAGAGGCACAAGCCAAACGCCAATTTTAATCTAGTCCAATCAGCTTGAAGCCGATTTATATGTCTAAACTAACATTTGCACTTTCAGCCGCCCCAACAATTTCTGCTCAAATTTGTAATTTCTTTATATAAATTCCAATAGCAGTTGCTTCACGAAACAAGGATATTCAAATAGGTTGGATTAGCTAATGTTATTTCCATGATATAAAACTGCTTAGCATCTTCTCTCATAGTTAAATACAGGTTACTAGAATAACATGACATTCACACAAGTTAATCGCATGCACAGAGCTAGATGTTAACATATTAACCCAGATAAGTATCAAGTATCAACCGCACAATCTTTTCAATCGGCAAAGAGCCAAAGACCGGCAACATTTGGCTTCCCAATTCCAATAGATTTTTGTCTGCATTTCTGACCTTGGTCAGGAGCGCCTAGCTAAGACCAGACTACATCAAAAATGATAAGGACCAAATGGTTTGCTTGTGAACATTAACATACACCAAGCCTAGTGACAAACCAAGAGGTTGAATTTGGATTGGAAGACTAAATCAGATGGTCTGGACCTACCCCTGCAAGATTGCCAATTTGCCAAAGTGATGAAAGTGGCATGAGCTTCTTGTCTGTTGAATCTCCACCCTCCCTTCCTTATCACATGCTTCACTCTCCCCCACCTCCCCCTGTCGCTGTTCTTCTGAACGGTCCCCCACGAAGCCAGTGCCCATCTTCAGCGCAGCTATGGTTTCCATCTCTTTCAAAGTTTCACCTCACATGAAACAAACCATTTTTCTCTCTTGAGCTTTCATGGCTAACTTTGATCGTCCCTCATGTGTACTACTGTTTTCCGAGTTCATATTTGTTCCACAAAGAGCTTTTCTATGGTGGGTGCTGGACTTCAGAAACCTTCTTTTATTAGCTTTCAGTTCCATATTAGAAGTGTATTATATGTGTTTATTGAATTATTGATACTAGTTTAATTACTTGAGATCAACAGATTCGATTATCGATGCAAAAGCTTTGTTGGGCTCTCTTCTTATGATGATCCATTAAATCGAAGACATCGAAGTCCTCGGATTGACTGAAAAGATTGTTGTTGGTGGCTGATTCAATGGCTCCTAGAAACAACCGTGGGAAGCAAAAATGCGAGAAGAAGAAGAAGAAGAAGAAGAGAGAAGAAAAGTGTAAGCTGTTCTTGATATTGATATTGATTGATCATCATCTACTTCTGTAGCATGACCATTTGCATCCACTAGTTCATTCTACAGTTTTGGACAAATATATTATTGATTTTGGCCATCTGCAGTACGTCCTGTCGTCCTTGACATCACGGTAAACCTTCCAGATGACTCTCGAGTTACTTTGAAGGTTGGATTTCTTCTATCTTGATTGCCTGCTTATTATATATCTTAATTATTTTCTTCTACATCAAATTTTGAATCCGTTCTTATCGGTCTGAAAAGTGCTCTGCTTATGTCTCAATCTGATAAAACGCGACTGCTAGTTGTCTAACAAATCAGAGTAGTTGCACCAATATTTCTCATTTCTATAACAGTGCATCAATATTCTTTTGCTGGACTCTGCTTCCTCCACAATTTATTTTCGAAAATACAAACAAACGAGTAACCAGTAACAAATATGAGGAATGCACTTGTTTGATTTGATGCAAAGTCAGTCTGTTCTAATTTCGTAGCACTTAGTATATACAATTTAAGTTTGATTCGGATGAAAAATACCAGTTCCATGTTGCAGGGCGTATCTACCGACAAAGTAATAGATGTGCGGCGTTTGTTGGGCGGGAATACCGTCACTTGTTCCATCACAAGCTACTCGCTATCTCACGAGGTATGCATGCATTCATCTCTCGTATCAATCAATATTCAATATACTAGAACAAGAACATGCCACCCTGCATCTACTTCTCTGAAGTAACGTATAAGGGAGTTCCAGCTCAGTTTTGTTCATCAACCATGTTGTTTACATTTATTATATGATTTCTGAAGGACGAGCTTTCTTTCATTCTTTCATTTTAGTGGCGTTTGTATTCTACACATCTTTTTTTTACCCTTTTGTATTAGTATAATGGGAGGGATGCAATGCAAGTAATTAAGACCTTGGAAAGGGAACATTAGTTTAAACATGGAGGGTCAAGATGTCGTACTTACCTCATGTTGTGGGGTGTTTATCGAGAGTTTGGTTCTCACACTATATTAATTTCGTTAATGTTCTGCTTAATGTAACCATCCTGAATTAAAAAAACAAATATCAGAATTTCAAAATTTATAGTTGATTATTTTCAAAGAAAAACATAAAAACAAGGGCACTTTGTTTACACCTTTAAAAACATGAAAGCTTGGCTTATCTTTGTTCATAATTTTGTGTTTGTTTTTACTTATGTCAGCTTTGCTATTATTTAATCAGTGATTTATATTTCTGAACATATTAAGCTCACAGTTCAATTATCCTAACCACTCCCGGCAGATCCGAGGGCCTCGATTGAACGACACTGTTGACGTGGCAGCCTTAAAGCCGTGCATCCTAACCCTTGTCCAAGGTAATTTTAATGTTAAATCGATCCATCTTTGTCCTACTAATCCACCAATTAACCCTACACTTGTGTATCTCTCTCTTAATGGGCTTCTATGCATGGGTGATAATGGGCTTTTATTTGTGGGCCTTGTAGAGGACTACGACGAAAATGGCGCCGAGGCCCACGTTCGGAGGCTGCTCGACGTCGTCTCCTGCACCGCCTTCTTCGGCCCCGCCGCCGACGTCGCCGGGGGCCGGTGGCGCTGCCGTTCCAAGGCCGGAAAAGATGTTTCCGGCCGTGGAGACCCCCGCGCGGACAAGTCTTCGTCTTCGGCGCCGGCGCCGGCGGCGATGGATGCGGTGTTGGACGAGGAAGGGGAAACGAGCGGGAGCCGGCCCCGGCTGGGGAGATTCTACGAGTTCTTCTCCCTCGCCCACCTGACTCCCCCATTCCAATGTAAGCGCTAAAGTCGAAAGCTTTGGTCTTGTTTCGTTCGGCAATTGATTGAAACGTTTGGTGGTGCAGATGTGAGGAAGTCCGATGGGAAGAATGTTGGCGCCGATCGGCTTGAAAACCATTTTTTCACACTTGAAGTAAGGGGTGCTAGTTGCATTGAATCTATTTCAGTTTTTTGTTCTTTGAATTTCTTATGTGGTATGGTTGTTTGCATTGTTTTTGAAGGTTAAATTATGCAATGGGAAGCCGGTGGTGGTTGAAGCTTGCAGGGAAGGCTTTTATGCTGTTGGGAAGCGGCGAATATTCGACCATAACCTTGTTCATTTGTTGAGGCAGTGCAGTAGAGCTTTTGAAAATGTCGTATTGTGCTGTTCTTGTGTTGGTTTATCTTTAGCATATATCTTGAGAGTCAATGATGTGTTTGTGTGATACTATGTTCTTCATATCTTTCGAAGAAAGGTTTAGTAATTATGGACTGCAATGTGCCTGCTGTTTTGTTCAAAAAGTCTTAGTTAGCTAAAAAGAGTTGCATTTTGTAAGGTTGCAGTTGTGGGGATGAGAATGCTATAAGCTTGTAGCTGATTAGCAGGTAGACTATTAAGGAATTGTAGGAAACTTGCGATCTCTGTTTTTCCTTGTTGATTAGTTAGTACATATTTGTCTCCTCAGCAGTCAATTATGCATTTGGTTTCAAGAAAAAATTTCTCTTTTTTCACATCATCAGATGTACTTTGTATAATTGTAGTAAGGGCAGTTGACTATGGGTGTCTATTGTGAACTATTATTTTCCTATTTTCTTCGTAGTTTTGTGCTTAAAAATTGCATCCCTTCTGATGATTTGCCTTATTTTCAGGCTTATGAAGAACTTATGCATGCCTTCTATAAACGGAACAAGGTTTACACACTGACCTATCTCTTCATAGTCTTTTGGTGTCCACTAGTTTTAGAAATTGAAGTTTTTTCTTTGAGTCCTTTTCTTTGCAATTACAAACCAAGGCTCCTTGTTTATGCAATCATGCAGTTGATTTTATTACTTTAAGCACATGTTTGACTACTTGCTGTTATCTGGTCATTCAGTTTTTTTGTCATATTGCTTTCTCTGTCTTTCATATTTCTCTTTCCTCTTCACAGTTTGGGAACCTTCCTTATGGGTATCGTGCAAACACATGGCTTGTCCCTCCTGCTGCTGCTCATATTCCCTCAGTTTTCCCTCCATTGCCCACAGAGGATGAGGTTTGGGGTGGTCATGGAGGTGGTTTAGGAAGAGATGGTAAATATGACTTGATTCCTTGGGCCAAGGAGTTCTCATTTCTCGCGGCTATGCCTTGCAAAACTGTAGAGGAAAGGCTGATCCGTGACAGAAGAGCTTTTTTAGCTCACAGTTTGTATGTTGACGTGGCCATTTTTAGAGCAGTTTCTGCCATTAGGCATGTCATTGAGAGATCCAAATTGAACTTATCCAGTGGAAAGGATGACATACTGCACTTTGAAAGAGTAGGGGATTTGAATATTACTGTTATGAGAGATGCGATAAATGCAAGCTGTAAGATAAACACTAAGGTAGACGGAACTAGAACATTAGAAATAGAGAGCAAGGATGTTCTAGAGAGAAATATATTGAAAGGCATCACAGCTGATGAGAACTCTGTTGTCCATGTATGCTTCTTTCTTGTTGGCTCATTAATTTCTAGCTGATGATTTATTTTGTGTGTGTAAATTATATTCTGATGAAACAAACATTCAAGTTTAGAACTTTTATTGAAGATGTGCCTTTCCTAATTTATTTATTAGATAAATGATTTCGTGGCTGATATACGGGATTGTTACCTAGTGTAGGATTTTGCCACTTTAGGCATCGTCAATGTGAGGTATTGCGGCCAAATTGCTTTGGTAAAAGTCCAAGGTAGCAAAGAAAGTGGTACTGGTCTTGCTTGTGAAAGTATCATTATGCACAACCATACAGAGTGTGGTGCCAATGCCCTAAATATAAACAGGTGCACGTTCTCCCTTGTTATGTTCTGCTACATAATACTTCTTCACTTTGTATTTTGATGCTCAAAGTTGTAATATCAGTTTGCGAATGCTTTTACACGAAAAATATTCATTGGACTTGAGAAAAACCGTACCAACTGAATCCAAATTAGAGGAGGAAGAACTCAAGGCTGCTCTTATATTTTCTAAGAAGGTATTGAAAGAAAGTCTTGTTCAGCTTATAAATGAGGACCGAGTGGACGAAGAATCATTGCGATGGGAACTTGGTGCTTGCTGGATTCAGCATCTGCAGGATCAATTAACAATCAAAGAAGATAAGCAAGAAACGGGAGTTGGGACAAGGGCTAAAAATGAGCTCACTGTTGAAGGGCTTGGCAAGCCTCTTAAAATCCTGAAGAATGCACATAAGTACTCTACCTTGAGCAATCAAGATACTGATTTAGTTGAAACAGCTGTACAGGAAAAAAGTGGCACTGTCTGGTCTGTGCAAGACTTGGAAGCCAAGAATGAGTTGTATTTAAAGGAATTGTTATCTGATTCAGTTTTTACTAGGTTGAAGGAATCAGAGACTGGGCTTCACTGCAAGGTTTATTTTTCATATCCTATCCTTAGATGGGAAAGCTGCTAAGTTTCTATCGAAAACTTTGCTTCATGGTGCACTTTTTTCTTTTCATGCAGAGTATCTTGGAACTAATCAATTTGGCCAAGAAATATTACAATGAAGTTGCTCTGCCAAAACTGGTGGGTTGAGTATCCTATTATCTCTTCCATGAAAATGCCATAACATATATTTGGACTACATTTAATTGAAAAGATATTATGACTTGTGGATTCCAGGTTGCTGATTTTGGATCCTTAGAACTATCACCTGTAGATGGTCAGACTTTGACTGATTTTATGCACGCTAGAGGTGTTCAAATGCATTCCCTGGGGCATGTTGTAAGTGTCCTTGCCTTTGGAAAATCTTATCTAGGAATTTTACTCACGCTATGGTCTATGCAACCTACAGAAAAGGCTAGTTCTGTTCCTTTGGTTTTTTTTTTTTGGTTCACATGCTCCTCATTTGATTTTTTGTTAATAGTTGTCCTTATAAGGATGTGGAGCAAGAAAGTAGCCCTTCAATAGGCTTGGATAATCCAGCTATAGTTGTGATGCTGCTGACTGTAGCCAAAATTAGATATATCAACTGGTCATTTTTTATAATCATTTTGTTTGAGACACTTATCCTAGAAAGGACGAGATGTATGTTACTAATATGAAGGAAAGTTGGGAGAAATGCATGAAAGGAGTAGCAGACATTGGAAGAAACAGACTTGTCAAGATTTACTTAGAAAATAGTATTGTTTACTAGTTTGATTCATGTGTTTCAATTGTAAAGTTTAAATGCTCACAGCATATCTCCTTTATAAGGAGCTTCTTGCACTCAATGCAAAAAAAAATTATCCTTGTATATCTTTTAAGCTGACTTAAATTACTTTCCATGGCAGGTAGAACTGTCAGTAAAGCTTACACATATCCAGTCTCTCTGTATACATGAGATGGTTGTGAGAGCTTTCAAGCACCTCTTACGAGCTGTCATTGCTGCTTTGGTGGACGTAAGGCAGATGGCCATAACTATAGCTGCTTCACTTAATCTGATGCTTGGTGTTTCTGAAACTGGAAAATCAGATTCTGCACATTGCATAGATGCTCTTGTCTGGCAGTGGCTAGAAGCTTTTCTACTTAAAAGATATGGCTGGCAATTGGAAGTTTCTCATTATCAAGACATTCGGAAATTTGCTATTTTGAGGGGGTTATGTCAGAAGGTGACTAATGTCAATTGTTAATGTATCAGACGAAATGAACTGTTCGATTATGTTATGCTTATGTGATTAACCTTGTTCAGGTCGGCCTTGAGCTGGCTCCTAGAGATTTTGATTTCAATTGTTCAAATCCTTTTCAGAAATCAGACATTGTAAGCTTGGTGCCGGTTCACAAGGTGCTGATTCTAGCCTATCTTTTAAACATACAAATATTGCTTTATCAACTGTAGTTGAAATCCTGAGAAAATACCTGGTTCACATTTGGAGAATTTCCAAAAATCATAGCCTTGACGAACCAAAATTATATCTTGACTGTATCTATTTGCAGCAAGTCTGCTGCTTATCAGTCGATGGACGTCAATTTTTGGAGTCATCAAGAAGAGCTCTAGAGAAAGGAAAACTTGAGGAAGCAGTTGATTTTGGATCAAAGGTATCTTGGGAAGAGAAACTTTCTTCTTCTGGTGCACTGAATCTTTGGTCCTAAAATTTATTGAAGGGTATTGTATCTTCTGCTGAACATGAAATCAGGCACTTGCAAGGCTTATTGCAGTGTGTGGGCCCTTCCATCGAATGACAGCTGGAGCTTATAGTCTTTTTTCAGTCGTGCTCTATCATACTGGTGATTTTGACCAAGTACTATTAGCATCTATTCGTCTTACTTTGCAAAGTTGGTTTGTCTGAGTGGTTCATCATATGATCTATAATGATTATAATTATTTAATAATTATAACTGCGTTGAAGGCTTTACGCAACTAGTTCTTAGTTATAGTATATGTGATGTTAGGCAGCAATTTATCAGCAAAAAGCTTTGGATATCAATGAAAGAGAGCTTGGACTTGACCATCCGGATACTATGAAGAGCTATGGTGATCTTGCAGTATTCTATTACCGGCTTCAACATACTGAACTCGCCCTACGGTAAGCACTATGTGCGTCTGTCTTATAGATTAATTATGTCCTTGTTTTGTGATTCTTCAAGCTTTAAATTGCTTATTTACTGTTTTGTTTGTGTTTATGTTGTTAAGATATGTAAAGCGGGCTCTTTATCTGTTGTTACATTTGACTTGTGGACCATCCCATCCCAATACTGCTGCGACATACATTAACATGGCTATGATGGAGGAAGGGCTTGGAAATGTTAGCATTGCTCTGAGATATCTTCACAAGGCTTTAAATTGCAACAAAAAATTACTTGGCCCTGACCACGTTCAGGTATGTTCTTATGATTGTCTTTTATAATTCATTTTTTCTAAAGTTGATTTCATCAATCCTAAGGATAAGATTCGTAATTCATCTCTTAGAGAATGATGTCTGTTTTTTTGTGGTGAAGCAGTGATGGGTCTTATTGTTTTTGACTCATGTGGGAACTGATACTTAAGCTTTGTGGTGAATATCTTGTACATCTCATTGGTGTTTGAAGTATAAACGACACTGTCTTTCACAAATGTAGGAGAGAAGATTGCACGACAACATAACTGTGTTTCATCTAAATTGAACTTCTCAACTTCAAGATGCATATGAGGTCCACAAAGCATAAGTCGTTTTTTTTAAACAAAAAAAGCATTAGTCATTGTTGGTGTCAAATGGATGCACAAAACATACAACTTCTAAATTGGTGATTAGATTATCTCTATATATTTCTTTTTCTCTCTATGAATCTCCCATCCTGCTCTCAGAGCTCAATTACTTCTCCAAGTGGCTAAGTTTGTGTATGGTGAGAGATTGGTTATTCAGTCATACGATCATTCTAACACATTGATGTTATTGATCCTCAAATTTCCAAGTACGGATGAATCCTTCTATTACTTGTGCCTTTTATCTGTTATACAACCATATATTGTTCAATTTGATTCAAAATTTCTTTTATTTAATCCCTTTATGTTTGTTTCTCACTTGTTTGCGCTTGATGCCCTCTGGTGTACATTGCGAGTGCCCTATCCTGTTTAGTGTTTTTTTTTATCAAAACATGGTATATTACTCCATTAACATTCTCCTGCAGACTGCTGCAAGTTATCATGCAATAGCTGTTGCTTTTTCACTGATGGAGGCTTACACTTTGAGCGTCCAGCATGAATGGACTACTTTGCAAATTCTGCAGGCCAAGCTTGGCCCAGATGATTTGCGAACTCAGGTTCTCTATTTATGGTTGCAATCTTTTATGTCTATATTATGATAGCTTAAATAAGCATTTGGCGATTATAATATTGTAGGACGCAGCAGCATGGCTTGAATATTTTGAATCCAAGGTTGTTGAGCAGAAAGAAGCTGCTCGGAATGGAACACGCAAACCGGACACAATCATTGCCAGCAAAGGCCATCAAAGGTTTTTCGGCTGGGCATATTTTTTCCTTTCTCATTAGTAGTAAAATTTGAAATTGACTCCTGGAAAAGTGACTTTTTTATTATTTCACAGCTTATCAGACTTGCTTGAATTTATCAATCCAAATCGTACTTATGAAGAAAGACCTGTTGTTGCATTGAATAAGAAAAAGTCGGGGGTTAAAGTATGCAGTTTAAGTGTTACGTGGTTCTAAATATCAATTTTTGCATATCTTTCATGTCATATTGTTATAGGTTTTCTTCAGACCTTAATCTTATTCTTTACTGTCACAGGTTAAAGCTAAGCTTAACAGTGTCAACAGTTTGTTAACCACAGATCTTTATATGAAAGATTCATCTTCAATGTCTTTTAATGAAGAGAAACAAGTTGATGAATGCTTGAGGGAAGATAGTCTTGAGAATGTGAGGGACACCATGGCATCTGAAATTCTAGCAAACACAATTGATAAAAATGTGAATGACTGTGAATTTTCTGTTCTTAATGAGTCGGTGAGCAACATAAATTCAGAATGTGAAGAAGGATGGCAACCTGTCAGGCCCAAATCTGCTGTCCAGGTCAGACTGCGAGTTGGCCAGGGAAAGGAAAGAATTGAAAAGCTTCGCCGCAATACAAAGGGAACAGAGGCAAATATAATTGGTTATGAAGCGAACAACATACATTATAGTGGTTGTTGCAGGTTTAAAAATAAAACTTTGACTCATGGAAAGTATGAGGATGACCATTCTGTGAGGGTCCGCTATTCTGATAATTTTGGTCATAAATTGAAGTCTATGGCTTACCGGGTTAAATCTCAGCCCTTGTCTGAGATGGTAGGAACTTCCCCAATTGTGGATGAGTTACCCAATCCACCAAGTAAGCCTTTGGAGCAAATTGATGCCATAGAAGTCACAACTGCAGGGACAGATAGTCAAATCATTAGCTGTGGAAGATCTCCATCATACAGAGATGTTGCCCTGACTTCACCAGGACCACTAGCTAAGATGCAAACGATTATGTCTAAAGAGCAACATGTAGAAAGCAGATGGAAAACAAGTGAAAATCAAGTTGAGGGATTCATGTGTAATGTGTTTAAGTTGCAAGATCCTATTCCTTCTACAGATGGACAAATTCACTCAGAGAAGATAAATCCTGTTGAGCTAAATGAAAAACTTAGTACAATTGAAATAGGGGAAGAAGGTTTTTTGAAAGATATTATGCCAAATTCTGGCTTTTGTGCGAATGGAGGTCATGAGAATGTAGATGCTCATGCTGACAGTAATGGGTTAGTACCTGGCAATGAGGATAACATTACTGTCTGTGGCAGTGAAGAAGTGGCCTTAACCTCGAATCAGTTCGAGAAAGGTAATAATGCTGATTCAAGTTCCCTCGGTATTTATTGCGAGATTGAGGACAAGTTTGTAACTGCTGAGACCATGGATGTCAATTTGAAGGTCAATATGCTTGCCTCAATTGAGAATGAAGATTTTCCTTGCAAAAAGTTATCTGCATCAGCTGTGCCTTTCAATCCATCTGCAGCCATTACACGAGGTTCTCCAAGTCCCATAGGCTCCCCACCCATCAATCAATTGTACTCTAATGTGTCTCTTCATCCTGGATTTGCATCTGAAGTATCCACTGGTGCTTCCACTTGGACATCTGTCCACCAACCTTTTATTTCATCTCCTATATCTCCTAGCATCCTGCATACAGTGCAGTCGACACATCCACCTGATTCCAAGCCTGAAGTTCAAAGCAGGAATTTTTCTCCAAAGGATTGTATGTTTTACCCGAATTCTATGAGCTGGTTGAGCACTGTCTCGAATGTGGCAGATTCTGTCTCTACTGTAGCATGGCCTCCATATTATCCAATGGATCATCTTGTAATGCCACTAGAAGTTAACTTGACAAACAGAATGGCAATGGACACAGAAGTAGATAGCAACAAAACTGGGTTGATATTTCCTGCATCATGTGGGAACGTTGGGACCGTGGACAATTTGAAAAGAGCCGAGAATTTTATAGCTGATATCATATTTAGCGACAACGAACAAGATGAAAAAGATCTTTGGAATAACTCACGAAGTGGTCTGAATATTATTGATACAGATGGAAATACAGACAAAGAACTTCAACCATTGGTGTTACCAAAGGAATGTTCAGAGAATGCGTCGGAGAAGCTCCATAGTTCCAAGACTGAGATAGCAAGTATTAGTAATTCAACTAGGGGAAGAAGAAAAGGAAAGCAAACACTCGAAGTTCCAATGAGTTCACTAAGTCGTCCATACGAACGTCAGTCTTTTAAGCTTATCTATAACAAAATCATACGGGGAAGTGAAGTTCCCAAATCAAGGGCTCATATTCCAAGTGCAGATTAGCTAATGATGGATTCCTTGGTAACTGGTTTTTTTATCAGTTGAAGCTGGAACTTCTCAAATCTTTTTTCTACCAAGAAAGAAGTTTGACTGGCAGATACACTATCTGTAGTTCGAACTTCAAGATCCAATATTAACCAATACAAGGAAGTGCGATTTTTGGCAAACCAACTCATATGCTCCATTTTTCTTCGATGAAAGAAAAAGAAACTGGAAACTATAGTACTGGTGTATTTATAAGATCAAATAGTTGAACACATTGATTTTACAAGCATGAAGACCATTCCCTTGCAAGGCAAGGCCATGGGAGGGATGATTTATTCGGACTCTTAACCATTGCAATAAAAAATATTGTTATGGGAGTCATTAGTGATGAATAGCAAAGCATATGAAAAAGCCGCATCACTATTGTATATTGAGAACGGAGGATAAATCAAGCTTATTGCGTATCAATACAATTCCAAGCGACTATAAATTGTCAATATGATGCTATTAAGTTCAGAAAGGACCCAGTTTTGTTTCTGCATTTCGTAGAGTTTTGATTTGACAATTTGGCCCGAAAATTATTTCAGTTTGTACATATACGTGACGGGAAATTTTAGTTCAATCAAAACATGCTCTCAATAGTTTACAAGTGGTGCATTCTTGCAAAAACACGGTCCGATACGGACTTTGGATCATGGGAGACAAGAACTAAGCTACAAAAATGATTGTTTGAGTTCCAACATCTCTCTCTATATCTGTTACCGAAACAACTATCTCAACCAATATTTGCAATAATTTTACAGTGAGCTTCAGATTCTAAACAGAAGTAGCTTGCTTCTGAACAAATGCCACTCCTTTCTCAATGCTGGCTTTCAGTTCAGGTTTTAGGGCTTCCAGAGCCTTCATCTCATACTCGGTCAAGCCCCGTAGATCAGTTGATATCAAAGCCTCCACGCCTTTCCTACCAAGTTTAACCCTTGATGCAAAAAAGGGAAGCTCGGTAAGGTCAGACTGCACGTAGGCGCATTCATAGACGTCCATGTCTCCATCTAGTGCCCTCAGAGAAGACTCCACAAATCTAGCTGCTGCATATGCCACGGACAATGTAGCAGATCCAGCACCAGCCTTGGCCTCAACAACTTTTGTCCCAGCATTCTGAATTCTAAATGTAAGTTCTTCAACTTCTTCATCTGTAAAGGTTACTGATGGTTTAGTCCTGGACAGAAGTGGCAAAATGGTGATTCCTGCATGCCCTCCAACAACTGGAACATCAACATCAATAAGCCTCAGCTTCTTCTTGCGTGCAACAAAAGTGTTGGCCCTCACCACATCCAGTGTAGTCAATCCAAAAAGTTTCTTTGGGTCGTACACACCCCTTTCCTTCAGAACTTCGGCTGCTATTGGTACTGTAGAATTTATTGGATTACTAATTATATGGATAAATGCATTGGGGCAATTATCTGCAACGGCCTCCACCAGGGTACGGACTATATTTGCATTTACATTGAAGAGATCATCCAATGTCATGCCAGGTTTTCTGGGAACCCCAGCAGGGATGACAACAACATCCACACCTTTAAGAGCATTTGCCAACTCGGCAGAACCAGTAAAATCGAAGACCTGTGATGGGGTGTTGCAGTGGCTAAGATCAGCAGCAACTCCTTTGACATCTTCAACATCATAAAGATGGAGGGCAGATACCAAGGGCGACATTTTAATCAGTAAAACAAGAGGCTGCCCAACCCCTCCAGCAGCCCCCAGGACAGCCACTTTAAAAGTCGAAGCTTGAGGCTGAAAATGATTTGCTTGGGTCTGACGTTGCTTAAAGGTTCTCATAACAAGAGATCTACCCAACATTGAAATACTTTCCTTTCCCAGAAAGGAAGCCTCAGACTCCATACTAACTGATGATGATGCTTTGAGACCACTGAACTGTATGAAAGTTGGTGTCCTTAATCTAAGACCAAAGGACGTGCACTTAGTTACTGGGGCCAGAGAACCATGAGCAACTGAGCCAATAACCAACTGAGACAATGTAGCTGTAGCCATAATTATCTTTCAACTCTGCGGTCTTAACGGCAATTTCACAAGTTTGTAAAAGTCAAAAGTCTTTGACAAGGAAGTTGCATTTATTTTATTTCCATAAATTTAAGCACAAAAAATGCCAATACTATGAAAAGGCAGATATGGATGCGAACTATAAAGATCAAATTTCATCAAGCCCATTATTGGCACAATGCATGCACCAGTTTACAAAGTGGGAAATAGAAAATATTAATAAGTAAACCTCATTGGATCTTAATACCGCCAAATAATGAGTCTAAGGATAGTTATAAATAACATGCCAAGTGTGACACTAGGTCTTTCCCATATAATGTATGTGCGAAACAAAAGAGTTAGTTTCCCCAAAAAAGAATGGTATTGCAGATGATAATACAACAGTTTATTGGCCCTACCAAGGGTTTTGCACCATATCAGGCAAAATAAACAATAAAACAATGATCGGTTAATAAGATAGAAACCTCAAACACCTATCATAAGAAAGTTTAGATCCCTAGTTCCACCACGTGCAGAGCAGTGTGGTAACCTTCATATCAAGATTAGAAATGGGCTTGCAAAAATGTAAGTTAAGAACTGATTTAATCAAACTCAGATAGCATATATAATTTCTCTAGCAGTATATGGTTTAGGCTTTTTGCATACACAGACGCTTCCCTTAAAATGAGAAGCGAACTGAAAGCAAGATAAAAATTTTAAAAAGAATTCCATAAAGATGGGAAGCATTGAAACATTGGAAGTTGGATGCAAAAATGCATCACCCACTATCAATGCTGGATTATGATCTAACCATTTAAAAATAAAAATTTTAAAAAAAATCCATAAAGACCAGAAGCATCGAAACATTGGAAGTTGGATACAAAAATGCATCCCCCACTATCAATGCTCGATTATGATCTAACCTTTAAAAAAAATGTAAAAAGAAACCAAAGGCCACAGAAGTTCTCCACTAAAAGAGATATGTAAGAACAGACAGGGCAGAATGGAGGGACTAACAAGATCGAGCAGCTTGGACCATAAAGCACAATAGTAAACAGTCCAAAATTAAAACTGCAGACCTAACCAGAAATTAATTCTGGAATGGAAAGTAAATCATTTAAAAAAAAAATAAAATAACACCTGAGAAAAATTGTTTTGAGCCCCAATATAACACGGCTATTGGCATGCCCAATACATGCTCACATAAGGGAACTTAAATGTAGACTAAAATGCTGAAAAAATCCATCCAAATTCTAATATAAAACCCAAAATTGTGAACAAAAATATGCAATTAACAAGCATATATATATATATATATATATATATATAAATGCGAAAGGTCTTATTCAATTAATTCCCACTAAACTTTTTTTAGTTCCAAACAAAGAATGAACAACTATATGCGGCATAACCATACCAAGCTTGCATCAATAAAAAAAAGAATACATCAAAATCAGACAGGAACCCCAAATAACACAGAACCCACCAATTTCCCATCACTCCAAACTGCAAACATCCAATTCCAGGTGCAAGTACTGAACTTTCCACCTCCCAAACTACACACCCACACGAACTATCAATAAAGCAACCACTTCGACCACCGCGATGTCAAGAAAAATAAAGAAAAACACATACAATTTACCCAAAATAGAAACAGCACCAGCAGAAGAACAGAAAAAAAAAATACATGGAGATAACAAGACTGGAACTTTCAGGGAAGAAGACGGACAGTATGGAGAATGATACCTCGGAGAAGAAGATAGACGATGGCCGGCCAAGATCGGCCAAGGAAGGAGCAAGGATGGTGGAGGTGGAAGGCAGCTCTCAAGGCCGGAAGATGGTCAGGTTTTCATTTTAATATATATATATATATATATATATATATATATATATATACACGTGTGTGTTTAATAGTTAGTATTTTTTATTTAAATTTTTTTTTTGTAAATAAAGGTGGTATTTTTTCTCTTTTAAAAAGTTTTTTTTATCAGGTTAGTTAAATAATGTAGAAGTAGTGGTCATCGAAACTCTTTTTACTATTTTAATTGTTCAAACTTTAATTTTGTTGTCGTTAAAAGCTTGTTAATATTTATAGGCATTCGAATTCAAGTTTAGTTGTTCAATAATCAAATTGAATCGAGTTATAATTAGCTAAGGTAGTTTGATTTAGATTACCTTTTGTTTGGACAAGATTCTTATTTATCCGGATATATGGATATTTTTTAAGATTTGTATCTATTTATTGATGACATCAACTCTACGAAGAAAATATCTCGCTCGTTCAAAATTAATGGAGGGAATTTTTAAAGAAAATAAAGACAGGTGATGATGACGCGCCCGTAATCATGGAACAGAAGAAGTCTTAAAAATTTTATAAAAGACAACCTCAATTCACTGAAAGTGGGGGCTTGTTGAATTGAAGGAAAGAGATGGAAGAAGAAGCAGAGAGAAGAGGAGGAGCCCCTCATCGGAGATTCATCTCTGGTGACCCCCTACCCTACCTATTAGTGCATATCTTTATTATTTTGTAGGTTATTTTAATTGAAGTTGAGATATTTCGTTCAACCAAGCCAAATTACCACCATCCACGCTGCCGTTTCCATTGGACCCAATCGAACCCAAAAGGAGTCTATGCCGTAAAGTCTCATTGCTGCTCGTCGCCGTGAAGCCGGAGTCCCCTAACTAGTCTTATCAGAGTTACTTTGCAGAAGCCATGGCCCTGCTGCCATGAATGTTAAAGTCTGTCGCCACTTGGAGTTGAAGCAAATATAATCCAAAGAGGGGCTTTGTTTTTATTATTGTAGGGGCTCGTGTATGCTGCAAAGGAGAAGAGAGAAGGAACACTGCTCAAAACCGTGCCACTAGAGTGGAAGCCAGGAGAAAAGGAAGGCTTCATCTTCCGATCGTGCAACCATTCCCGGCATTGCTACCTATCATCTTAGAATTCTAATGAGCAAGAGCCACAGCCCAAGAAAGGAAGTCGTTGCCTCCTTGCATTGCTAATCACCATTGACCGTAGCCTTGCGGCCGTGAAGGATCTGCTGCTTGCTGCGGGAGGAGAAGGTCCCCCCTACTAGCGAGTTGGTGCTACGAGGGAGCCATCACCGGAGTGCACCCTTTGCTATCTAGTCCTGCCATTTGCTGCTACTACCTTGCCGTTTGAAGGATCGTTGTTGGAGTTCCTTGCTGTGAAACGTCACTGCCATTCACCAACATGTCCAAAAGCCTTGCTAGATCCAAGTCTTGCCATGACCAAAGAAGTTTTGGAGTTTTAGAACCTCCCTAGACCTTTCTGTTGAGTTCCCGGAGTTGAAGGCTGTGCCTAGTCACTCGCTGCCTTGTGGCGCTACATTGCTAAAGAACAGATTTTTCACTGCCATTGCGAAAGTTTTGTACATAGCTGGAGCATTGCCGGGGAAACATGTTACTACTATGAAGCCTATCTTCTTGCCAAGGAGTGGACGAGTTACTTCCTTACCGGAGTTGTACCGCTGCCGCCGCGAATGTTAAAGCATGTCACCTGTCATTGCTCTGTTTTGAGCCGCCAAGGACAGAAAGCCACCATCCCTTGTTGTTGTGTCATCGAAGGAGAAGGTCGAAGCCTGGCCATTGTGAAGGAGAACTACTAAATCAGTACCCATTTGGGCCGCCCTCGCGACTCTTCTCTGGACCAGCCGAGACTCAGCCATTGAAGCGTCGTCGCCATCACTAGAGAAGAAGGCAGAAAATAGAGAAGGGTGAAAGCAGAGGACGGAAGTAGTTAAAAACCGATTTTGTATATTTTTTTCCCACCAACGTTGGTCGTTCTCGGCCCTGAAGTGCTGTCCAAAGTAAATTCAGAGAAGTGATATTTCAATCTGGGTGGAGTTCCACCGGTTTTGGCCGTTGTGGTCTCCGGACAAAATTCGAGAACTTACCCACTGGATAAGGGAGAGCAAACAGAGTAGAGGAAAACAGCAGCAAAAGGCAGATATTGTCGACATTTTCCAAACCAACGCCGGTCGTTCCCGACCTAAGTGGTGACCAAAGTGAAGAAGGAAGAGTGGTCTACAAACCCAAAGTGAGTGTCACCGGAGTTTGCCATTGCAGTTTCCGGTAAAAATCCAGTAAGAGGCCTATCCGACCAGAAAAAAAAGACAAGAACAGAGCAGAAACGGCCGCGAAGAGCTTATTTTGCAACAATTTTCCGACTAACGCAAGTCATTCCCGGCCACGAAACAGTGACAAACGTGAAGTTGGCAAAGTGATATACAAGCATAAGTTGATTCCCATAGGATTAAGTTTCCACTATTGCTAGAAAAAAATCAAGAACTGGTTGATTGGATAAGCTGAAAATAGAGAATTTAGTAGCATAAAACAACCCCAGAGAGCTGATTTCGCGGTAGTTTTATGACAAATGCCGGTCGTTCCCGGCTGCGTTGTGATACCCAAAGTGAAGCTAGCAAGAAGATCCATAAGACTAAGTCGAGTTCCACCAGATTTAATCGCTACAATCGAAGGGGAAAATTGAGGAAGAGACCTACTTGCAACGGTGTTGCTGTGAAAAAAACAGAAGAAAATAGTTGGAAAGATAATTAGGTCTAAAACTCATCATTGGATGTCCACATTGATGATTGTCTGCCCGACTTAGGAATGGGTCTGTATTACCCGCTTGCCCGTTTATTATTGATATTGGTCATTACTTGTTGACCTGAGACCCACAACCGCATCTGTGATCCATCTATGACCCGGATTTGAATTGGCCCATCGTGCGCCACCAGCAAACTGGTGTACGTAGAGGGAAAAGAGATCCTGAGCATGCCATCCGGTCTGGTCCAGTATTTATTTGGTTTGAACCAACCCGAAGTGGCCCGGTTTAGTCTATTAAAAATTAAAAAATAATTTGAGGGTTTTCTACACATCAGATTGAGACGAAATTTTCCACCCCACCATTTTTGGACGCTCCGAACATGGTGGTAAGGTTATTTTAAGGATTTGAAGACTAGAAAGTGATAAACCATGATATTAGAGTCAATGTCTCATGCAAATTGATTTAAAGGCGTCAAAAATTCACTATTTTGTATAACTTGTAAAATCAAAGGAGAAATAGTGGATTGTGAGTACTAATCTCACTGTGAAATAACTTAAGGATTCAAATTGAATCATAAAGAACCACATAAAAAATTTCCTGCGTGTCATTTTGGTGCTTGTGATATCATTTACATTATTTTATATTATCGCATTATCTCTTTACGCGGCAAGGGCGCCTCGGTCCCACCGAACCTTTTAAACCCGAATCGAATTATAAGAACCGCAATCCGCGGGGGCAGACAATCCCGCGCCCGAACACCTTTTTCAGTATAATTTATTATAAAATTTTTATTGATTTTTTCATAATAAATACATTAAATAGAATCGTTTTACATTAACTATGTATTGGGTTGAACATGAAATGATGTTTTTTTATTATTTTATCTATTTACTTTTATTAATAAAATAAAATTTTAATATTTGCCTCTAATTAAAAAATAGGAGATTTGACCAATCAAAATATAATAAAAATATAAAAATAATAAATTAAATTATTATAATTTATCTTTTTATTTAATTGATATCTCTCAATAAATTTAAAGATAATATTTATTTAAGATATTAAATTTTTATAGTCTATCTTATTATTTAACAAAGAATTATTATAAAATTAAAATTTATCAGGTCGTGGAGCATCTTGTCTAGTCAATGTAAATGCCTGAGTAGTTTATGTCAAGTAGCTAAACCTTTTTTATCAATAATTCCTACAATTTTTTAAACCTTTATTAAGATGTGTTAAGGCATTTTTTTAAAAAAAAACAGACAAATGTGCTGAGAGAGACCTTCTTGGATCACCTTCATTTACACAGCAGAGCCCCTAATTAAAATGACTTGGCATTAATATGATCCTATGGTAGAGACCTTCAACTGAACCTGATTTTGTTTGATGTGAATTTCGATGAAAAGCTCATTTCCAGAAGTGATGTGAATTTGAATGAAGCAAGTTTGGTCTTCTGTATTTTTGACTGATTTGAATAAAAATATATAAAATCATAGTAATTCAAGGGTAGTTTCATTAGAGTAAAACAATTTGCATGTAGTTTCAGGTGGCAAAGTAGTCGACGTTAATTGAGCTCATATATGGCCTTGCTGTGTGCATGATGGGAAATACTAAGAACTTTCAATTCAGAAATGGGAATGAGCAATCATCAACAACATGGAAGTAAAGCTATATTTGCTACAAGGAGTGGTAGAGAGGTAGAACTCCCAACAATATGATCACCATTTTAGTCTCACTGCAACTAGTTATCTCTACTCATTCATTATTTCATCTTCACAAGCTAGAAAATGGATGAGCTAACTTTTGAAAGAGTTAATTTGAGGTAGCTTGCTCTCATCTTAGCTCAATATGTAGCCAATATTAGCAATTGTTTCCTACCATATCCCCGCATTTTTTATTTAAACCAAATTCATCTGTTTTTTTTCTGTTACAATAGTGCCATGTCCAGAAAATGTTCAGCAAGGAAAATTAAAGACATATATAAGCAATGTTATGTATAGGAAGTTCTACATAGCCAAGCTAGCGAGAGGAGGGCTGTTTTATTATTCCAACTTTGTTTATGTACAATGGAGAACTAGATTCTAACCAGGGCATTTCTCTTGGGAATAGAGGACAAATTGAGCCATCTATGAGGTTGTTAGGAGCTATGAACAGGCTAGAGGTTCTCTTCATTTTGAGGACATGGATATCTTCTTGGTTTCTGGGTTAGCCTTGTCTTTGGTTGGAGATGGCAGTTTCTTCGATTCTTGCAAACCTCCCCCTCACTCTTGGCTGGCTATCTGCCAGAGCTTTCCTACATGCATACTGCGAGAAAGAAGCCAAGAATTAACAATGCTTATAGTTGAATCAATTCGTTGTTTTGCAAATCAATGAGTGATGACTAAGAAGAACCACTTGTGAATTCTAGTAAGGATGAGAACTACAAGGATTTTAAGAGTAGATGATGACATGATTGTTGGTTCTCTTCTTATCAAACAATATATGGAAGGAAACCAACAAGCAAAAGATCCACCAAGATGAGCTAATAGCCTAATACTATTTCCTCACCTTGATTTTTCTTCCAAAGTTCCTCCTATTCTTCTTCTTCCTGTATCTTAAAAGCCGTTCTTCGCGCTCCTCGCGTGTGTAACATCCGACGGGTAGCGAACGAGGGGACTGCGCAACGACCGTGCCCATACTAATAAGTGTCTGTTGTCATGACAAAAAAATTCACTTCTTGTTCTCAGAAATAAGAATAGGATGCATATGAGCTCAAGGGAAAGAGAATAATTTAATATTTACATTTTAACACTCGTGTGAACTCATTGACATGAGTGCAACCTAGAATCATTTTGCAGTATGTTGATAGGTGATATCCTACTTTAGCAAACAAAATGATAAGATTGGCAGTGTCATGAAAACATTTCCTATATGCTAACCTGCATATCTCCCTCACTGAATGCTCTTCTCATCCCAGAAGTATCTATGTTGAGACCTTGAAAATTCAGAAAGTTTGATTTAGTCGGTAACCCACTATTTTTCCCAGTTGAGGTGAGGCAGCCAGCACTGGTACTCTTTTGTATGGTTCCATCTGAACCATGATCTGATGCTAAACCTTCTCCTGTCATCTTAACAGGAACCTTGACATCTGGAATTTCTGGGGAAGATTCATGCATAACTGGTTTTTCCAGTAGATCATTGCATTCATAGAAGACATCATCCAGCAAAGGACCAGTTTGCATTGTAAGTATATCTGTGAGCTTCACTGTTTGAGAACAAATTCCATCTTCGACACCAGAAATGATGGAAATGGTAGCTAGGTCAAGATCCAATATTGGTTCTTCTATGATTGTGGTGATAGGTTCTGGAGCTTTAAATAGATCTCCCTCCCCTCCCAAGTTATATTCAGAAATGGTGGAGGTTTGAACTAGTTTACCCTTCACAGAGACAAGAACAAAACGAATAAGCTGGTCAGATTAAGGAAAGTGATGAAAATTCTTTTTGCCTAAGTAGCTTAGTTGGCATGAAAATCTGGCTACAGTAACAACGTATTCCTTTCACACAGTTCCATCAATGACAAGGAAAGAGAGGTTGGTATGAGAGTTGCATTAATAAGAATGTATAACAGGGAAGGTAAAAAAAAAAAAGATAACTGAATTGAGCTTTGCCTGAACAGTACTTGTACAGTTTCAAGAGTTATAAGTTTATGGTAAATCTTCAAATCCTATCAGATTGAAGAAGAGTGGACAAGTAGTTGAAACTTACTTACTGGACAAAAATAGTGCAAATTTCCAAGCTCTGCAGTCTAGAATTAAAAAAAAAATCAAGGGAATTGTGAGAAGACTTGCTAACTGGAATTGAACGCCTTGACAGTTTATTTAACTAACTTCATTTTATTAAAAATTTTGATCTGTAAATTATATATTTGAGGATGAACAATATGTTTTTTATTATGAATCATGCAAAATTTATTTCTTTCATATAAAAGATATTAGGTGATAATACTGTTGTCATGTTTCCCAGTTAATGGAAGAGCGTACGAAGGTGCCCAGCATAAAATCTAGAATTCTAGTGACCATACTTTGAAGATTGGAAAGAGAAAAAATAAACAATCTTCAAAATGAAAGGAAAAAAATAGCAAATGGATTGAGAAAAAAAGACAAAGGAAAGAGAGGTCTTCTAGATGTTTCCTTTAAGTGCAAGCTCAACATCAGAATCAATACAAGAAAAAGAATAACACTTGAAAACTGCAAATAAGAAGAATAAAAAGAAAGCATTCATCTAATTTCAACAAACCAGAATTCACAGCATGGTAGATCATGAGAACAACCAACATTCTATTGACAAAACAGAGGAAGGAAAACAATTGATAGCCAAAATACCCACCACTGCATTTGCATCACCAACAGCCCACATCTCCCCAAGCTGTTGAGTCTCCTGTGAGCAGCTCTGAAAGTAAGGGAATAGAAGGTCAGCTTCACTGTACATCCTTTCTCTTCCTTCCTTGGTAATCTCTAGGTAACCTTGAAGTAAGCCAACTCCTCAACGAGATGGTGCAGTGGACACAAGAAGTTAAAGCAAGAATTGGGAGAAGAATCAAATGATCACTTGCTCCTGCTTTTTGTTGCCTTGCCAATCCAGTCTCTTTCACAAGTTACAGGTTTCCTTTGACAACAGTCCAAACATTGGTGTTTACCGTTTTTATTTTTCTCACAAACTACCAAACACCATCTTCATAGGATCATACATACACATACATATACAATATATATAGTCCCTCAACACTAACTTTGGTATGATATTTCTTATAGTGGCAGTAAATTATATGTACTAGAAGAAGATACGATGGTTCTGACAATGGCTAGTGGATTCCATCATTATAGAGCTATTGAAGAAGACGACGAAGCTTGCCACTATAGTAGCTGCTACTTGCTGGTAATGCTGCATGTGTGTGCCAATTTCTGGATATCAGAGACTGCCTTTTCTTGCAACTTTTTACTTCCCTTTTGGTTGTGAGAATAAAGCAGGAAAGTAACAAAAATCATAAGAAAACATTGCAATGCAGCCGAATCTGGTCCTAGTAGAATGCACCAGTTGCCTGTGACCATCAGAGTCAAGTTGGTAAAAGAAAACAGAGCAATTGGTCGGAGAAAGCATGAGATTGAAGAATGTTTGCGGCTAATCAGAAGCTAAAGAGATTCTTTTTTTCCAGTTTGGTGTGATCACTGGATTATTATATCCAACTTGATAAGGAAAGTTGTTTCCAATACTCTGGCAAATTTTCTCCCACAAAGATAAAAAATGTGAAGATACCATGAAGATTGAATGTTCTTTTTATCATGGGTGTGGGCATTCATTTTGGAACTTCTATTGCAACGAGGGCAAGGAAATTGTTCATATTACAGTTCAAATTAGTTTACGATAATGAATTTTAGGACTGTGACACTTACCTATTTATTCAATCAAAATTCTCTGGTACCAACATCACGACCAAGTCAGTAGATGACAGATGTTGCTTCTTTCATTACTTAATGTCAATGGGGAAACGTCAAACTGGAAATTATATTATCAGTAGGATAGTATGCTGTTAATGTTCAGTAGCCTTGACGTAGTTGATATCTGATTATACAGCCCATGACTATTAACATAACTGCAACGTACTAATGGACAATGAATAAGACATCTTAATGTACCTTACAGAGGATGGCATCTTTCATAACCATCCAGGGCAAGTGATCTCTTCATCATAGAAGGTTAAGAGAATGAAGACATGAACAAAATCCTAAGCGTAATGCACCATCGTTTATATTTTTTCCGGAAAATTGCATTCATAATCGGTTTTTGGAAGATGCCCCTGTAAAGCCATGATGTTTTTTTTTTATTCTTCTTTGTGGGCCTCTTCTTGACAGAGATGGGACAAAGAATTGAAGAAAGATGTAGACAAAAGGAGGTGTTCGTAGATGGAATGTAGGACCAACTCGGGTCGTTGTAGATTGTGTCAATTTTCTGATGTTTTTGGACGTCTGGCCCTCAACAACAGAAGCTTACGAAGCATTGTGACGTGAAATGAAATGTTATAACAAACCAAGAGAGATGAACAAGGTACAAGGGGAGAAGCATTGGAATGAGAGAACTTGAATCGCACCCATGTTCACTCTACCAGGTTGAGAATGACATTTCTCTGGATTTTATTCATTGGTGTGGTCCAGAAGCAGCCAGCGCTGTGTAACTAGACCTGGTGTGGTTGGTATCATAATCAAGAGCTAATTCCAAGCCTTGGACGGTTCAGTGTATGAAACTCTTCATATCAATCATGGGAACAGTGATAGCCTCTCCATGTATTTTTTTTCACCATATTAAGAACAAAATGAGATTGATGATGCCCGCAAAAACTTTCACAACGTATTTTGTCATGAAACTGACACTCATGTTTTGCAAAGAATGAATTCTGGCTCAATAATGGAATGGTAAAAATATAGTTTTAACGAGGCATCCTCCTAGTTTGTCCCTTTTTTTGCTGTGATTGATGCATGAAAAGTGAGGGGGCCCTTCAAACTGTAACAGAAATAGATAGGACATATGAGTGATGGCATGGATGACGATTGAAGCTACAACCTTTTGGCCGAGGGCGACCCAAGCACCAAGGTGGTAGCGTGTCCAGGAGGCTTGGAGCTCCGTGCAGGGACGATAAGAACTAAGAAAATGAATTCGAAAGGACCACCCCAAGGTAAGGACAAGATACAACAATAATGCAGGAGAGAAGGGGAACTTCCGTGGAGTCTTATCGAATGATGAAGAAGACAAATGACCAATATATACAGTAGTAACAAAAGAGAGAGATTTTCTTTAAAACACACATACGTTTCATAATCCATTCTCTGTTCATATAACCTGCACAATGCTTATGCTTCATAAAGATGTGCCAGTGTAGAGTTTACGACGAATTTTTTCCCGGTTTGTGCAACACATTCATTTGCATATATGGTGCAACCACCAATTCTTTGTTCTTTTCTTTCCATCCATTTCTACGAGCTAAACAAATCTGCTGCACAACAAACACAACCAGGAGAAGAAAAATATCAACCGCATAGCCAACTCTCCAGGTCTCCGTCGCCCCAGAAAGAGCAAGCCAAACATGACGTTCAATTTCCCCATCAAATATTAAGATATTCAGTATTTATATACATATATATATATATGATATTTATTTAATATTGTTAGGAGTGCTTACAGTTTTATTAATTTTATATAATCTTTTAAAGGGATTTTAATATAATGTCTACAATATAAATTTATTATACAAAACTGAAGGGCACCTTTTTTAGTCATCCATAATTATGATTATGGGGATGGCTAAAATTAAAAACCATTTTTTAACGGGTTCCAAATCTAGCCATCTATGTAATCATGGATGGCTAAAGATGAGGTGCCCTTAGAGTGAAGCCTCTGAAGGCACACTTAAGACTACCTGCCCTCAAATTAAAACTGTCGGCCGAGGACGGCAGTTACATGTTGAAGCCAAGTTACTGCAGCAGCCCTTATTCACAACTAGGGGTAGGGGTGGGCACGGGCCAGTCCTAGTTGAGTTTTGACAAACTCGGCTCATTCACAATATTAATAATTATTTGAGTTCACGAATTTGAGTCGAGTTTATGACATAACGAGTCTAGCTAAATAATAACGAGTTATACTCAGCTCGTGACCGACTCGATTCTTCACCTTTACTCTTTCATCTCTCTTCTAGATATAGATCTGGAGTAGCATCGGTGTGGCGATCGGCGATTGACAATCTGGACTGGAGTAGCGATATCTAGATTTGGAGCAATGATCAGCGTGGCGATCGGTGGTCTGGAACAGCGATCGGAGATTTGGAGCAGCAATCAGAGATCTGGAGGAGCAATCGGAGATTTGGAGTAGCGATATCCAGATATGGGGCAGCAATCGACGTGACGATCGGTGATCTAAGAGTGGTGATCCATGGTCGCGGTATGGAGCAGCGATCGGTGGTCAAGGGACAAGGCAGAAGATGCGATTGGTAGCCACAAAACATCCACTAGACCACTCGACATAGATCTAACATAAAGATAAGCCCTTCTCGAGTTTTTATTTCTACCTATCTCTATTGATTTTACATGAGGATAGTTGTTATATTCATTGATTTTTTTTTCCTACTACAACTTTTTTTTTAGTGTAGATCTAACATAAAGATTGTTTTTTTTTAGTGAAAGTGGTCTAAATCTCAGAGACGGGAGTCGTTATTTGGAAACCTCCATCCTAAAGCTAGGCTTTTTACAATAAAAGTCTTTGTAATATGTATGCTTGTAGTTTTTAAATTTTAAAACATTATTACAGCTCATTTTTTTTGTGTTTAAAGCTATTAATATGTATATTGGGAATGATTTAAGACATGCATGCTAATTAAATTATTTTGGTTGAACTTTGAAGAGAGTATATGAAGCGTCATAAGGAGAGCAATTACGAGTTATGAATCAATCGAGTCATGAGCCGAGTTTGAATCGAGTCGATTTGATCAGAATTTAACATAACTCGTGATCGATTTATTTGTTACCGGGTCGAGTCGAGTTGTAAGGGAGATGAAAGAGTAAAGGTGAAAAATCGAGTCGGTCAAGAGCTGGAGTATAACTCATTATTATTTAGCTCGACTTGTTATGCCATAAATTTGACTCGAACTCGTTAACTCAAATAACTATTAATATTGTGAACGAGCCAATCCTGAATTTGTCAAAACTCGACTCGGACTGGCCCGTGCCCACCCCATTCACAACTCACAAGGCCAATCGCATTTGTCGGGTTACAGGTTTATGGCTAATAGCAAATAATAGGGGGGGGCTTTTTTTTTTTTTTGGTCACAAAAGGGTTTGGGTCGTTTTATTTAAGCCCTATTTGGGGCGGCCTCAGTCATCACGTTTGATAAATAAAAGAATTACTAACAAAGCTAAAATCAAATTTTAGCAATTAAGTTCTTTCATCCCAGTGTCGTCATGATTGGGAATAATGTTATTGCATAGATCAGCATAAGGGCATAAAAGACGCCGTTAGCCCAACTTGAAAAAAAATGCAAAATAGAAAGTGTAAAGAGGGTCAGAGCTTGGATTCTCTCCCATTGTGGCACACACATCAGTGTAACTGTTCAGATTTCTGTGAACGCAGTTTGCAAGTAGAGGCCAGTAAGAGATACTTGACATATGTTTGCCTCCATATAAAGGTGAATCGAACCCATCTTCTCTTGTAACCCTTTCTTTCCCACACCTCACCTTCCTTTTTTTCAATATGCTCAGCATTTATAATTCTTACCAGAGGGTCCAATCGCCTCAACACACTCACAACCGTACAAATGCAAATCAGAAATCATAGAAGCAGAAACCCATCTACATCGACAGTTCGTAGTCCACTGGCCTTGCAAAGATGATATTCCGTTTGCACCGACAGACATGTTCCATTACAAGGCGTTGTAGCTGAAACCTACTTACTACTACCATACATATCGATCATAGGCAAAGTCAATACATGCGACAAATTACTGTCAACAGGGAGCTCATAAAAGAGGAGACGTCCACAACTCGTCAACTTGTCACTACAGTCGTTCCAACTCTAAATTTCATGTCGTTGCACAACAGTTTTTTTGCAAAAGGAAATAACAAAAACAATATAACTATCACGGGTATCGGACGATCAGAATTCGAAGGACCACAGTCATGTTTTTTATCCTTGAGATATCTTTGCATTAGAGAAATCCATTTCAGGATGCTGCAATATCATCGACATTATGTTAAAAGAGGTTATAGGCAAAATGTAAAAAGTTCATGAGGTTAATCGAGGAGTGTGTCGGAAGAGAATCAAGAGATAATCACCTGAGACATGAATTTCTTAAGAATCTCTTGCTTTTGTAACTCATCACTTGTAGGCAGACCCATGGATTTCTGGCGTTGGTCAAACTGTTTTCACCATGAAAATAACAAGTTAAATGTCGACAAATCCATAACACAAAATCTAACCCAGATAAAAATTAACAGATCAATAAGCTGCGTAAGAAATCACAACCAAAATGAAAAGATTCATAAAGAACACTAAATTATCAGCTCAGATGAAACCAAAGTCATTTCGCTTTGCTCTCTTTAATTAACTTAATCACCTGAAATGAATGGCCTATAAAGCTAAAAGCCCCACAACAACGTGATGAATGTACCAAAGTGCAATACATAAATTAATCATGTATGACACAATATTATGGAGAGGGGAGACTTTGGACCAGAAGATTTAATTAACTAACTATATCATAGTCAACACACTTAATAACATCCTAAATTTCCACACAGATTTGTGCAATACCAAAATCTATACATGTAAAAACAGACCTGCTAAAACCATGGATTATAAATCGATTAATTTTCATTGACTGCCAATAAAGCTAGTGGCAGAAGTAACAGTAAACAAATTATTAAGATGGCATCAAGGCCTATAACTCTGGTAAAATTACCATCATCTTTTCCACAGTTTGCCGAGTCTCGGGGTCTAAATCTGAGAGCTTGCTGTTCTCGGGCTCAACCTTCTGAGTATCAACCTCAGGCTCACCTTTTACCACGCACTTCCACCATTCCATCTGATTGTGTTTGGTCAAAAGAATGGAGATAAATCGTCCATCCTCTGCGAAATAGAAAGCATTTCAAGTAACTAAGTCAACCATTCCTCTAAAATTATCCAAGAGAATTTAAAACGTTGTAAAATAAAATTTTATCAGTCACTACCTATGCTCCAAAAGCAGTCGTCCACCTTCACAGACTGATAAAGCTCTCCCTAAATTATAATACAATTAGTCGGTGATGTGAAAAAAGCTAACAGCAATGTAACAAGTACAAACAACACAGACGAATAGAAACACATACACAATATTTACAAAAGCTGGAAACCACCTAAAATTCATAGTGAGTTGGAATAAGAGTATGGTTAAGGAATACTATAACTTACATCCAGAACATAGGGCTGCCCCTTAAGTCCAACCTTCAAACGATTTTTCTTAATCTCACACGCTACAGACCTAGATTTGGTTCCCGGTGGGACTGGAATGTTGATTGTAAGTTCTTGCAGAGTCTGTGTCCAGGTGTATTTCTCAAGATCCATGCCATTGCCAGAGTTGGGACCTAATATTTTAAACCAAAATCCAATTAAGCGCATTCATCAAGAACAAAACAACCACCCTTTGCCACTACAGAACCCTCCACACCCACAAAATCAAAGCTCATCGAGCCACCACCCAACAATTCAATCAAAACAAAAATTAAAATTAATCAAACACACACGAACAAAAAATCGAAATTTTCGCTGCTAATGAGAAACCATTACATCCACAAATTCATAGTTCACGTAATTATCACTTAAAACAAACTCATAGCACACATAGTTTACCGCCAACAATCCAACTAAAACATATAATAAAACCAATCAAACACGCACGAGCAAAATTTAAACTTTTCGTTTATAGTGAAGAAATTGAAATCAATCAAACAAGCATGAACCAAATCGAACAAACCAAAACTACTCACTCCGCTTGCTCCCTTCGCCGCCCGCACTCTTCTCATCGGCAGCAACCATGTCTACCTCCGGCACAGCCGAGGTAGCAGGCGGCGCGGCCGTCGCGGCCGTCGCGGGCGCCGCTTCCTTCTTGCCCTCCTCTTCCTTCCTGGCCTGCCGCTTGCACTTCTTCTCGGCGGCAGCCTTGGAGGCGGAGACGGCGGCGGCGAGATGGCTGCGGACGTCGCCGTCGGCGAGGAGGTCGGACTTGCGGCGGAGGAAGTCGACGGTGGCCTCGAGGAGGCCGGCAGGGGAGAGGCGGTCGAGGAAGGGGGCGAGGACGTCGTCGACGGAACCGGCGGGGGCATGGGCGGAGGGGGAGGGCTCGTCGGGGACTTCGGAGATGATCGCCATGGCCGGGGTTTGCGGAAAGAGTTCGTTGCAGCGTTGCGGGCGGCGAGGTTTTGTAGGAGGTTGTAATAAGGGCTTTTCCGAACTTTCGAGAATCTTCCCCTCTTTTATTTTATTTTTTAGTCTCTAGAAGGGGAGGGGGATTAAGGAGGTGATTAAGCTACCTAATCATCTTATAATCCTAGGATTATTAGAATTTTAGAGTTCGAATTGAAACTTTTGTTCTTTGTTTTTTTGGTACATTATTTGGGCTAAAATTTATTGAAGTTCAAGAGTTTTTAACTATGCTTGGTTTATAAATATCCTATTCATTCGTCGACTCTTGACTTCCTTTGAAATAGATTTATTTTATATAATTAACAAGTTAAATATTTTAAGGGAAAAATTTAGATAAATTCCTTCGTATAACTCACATATAGACTAGTTATTTAATTTGTAACTTTTTTATACGTTTTATAAAATAATATTTATATATATTAAAAATCATGAACATAAGCAAAAGGTTGATAAAATTTTATCTTGTGACTTATTTTTAAATTTTTAAAAGATGCACAAGTTAATATATATTTTAAAATTAATTTTTATTACAATTATTTAATAATTAAAAAATGAAAAAAAACATTAAATTATGTTAAAATTTTATAATTACCCTTATCATTTATTATTTTATTTATCTATATAACTTCTAAATTGTAAGATCTACTCAAAATAAAAAATGTATCTTATAAACTTTACAAGGTGTATCTCACTTGGATAGGGCTCATATTTTAATTATATCACATTATTACAATGAAACAATTTAATCATATATTAGAAACATTTATATGATACACTGGTTAAGCATTTATAGTTTGTACAAGGTGAGCCTTTTTTTTTTTTTACGACTCTGTCACACAATAAATAAATCGAACGCAATTACTTGGATTAGGGCATAAAAAATATTGGCATTTGTTCCGGCGAGGGGAGGCGAAAATTTCGAAGTGCTACATGGCCTTCGTAAGATAAATCAAATTATGTTCGTATGCATGTGAGAAATCTCAGTCGATAAGGTGAATCATATTTGTTCATTTTTTGTATTCCAATTTTTGGGTAAAAATTTCAATCAAAGTGATCGTAAACCTTTTAGACATAGTAGGATGCTCTTTTTTAATCAAAAGTACAGACCACACCAATTATTTGCCAAAAAAAAAAAAGAGACGTCATTTGAACAACATAACTTTATCCTCGGTCAGGTCACATATATGCACAATAACCTGCTAATAAAGCTGCACGAGGAGAGTAGAGTTCTTAGGTGCAACGCCGGTACCACAACAAGGCATTTACAATCCATATTGCTGGGGAACTTAACTAAAGAATTACAACCAATCTTTCTCTGAGGGGTTGAACCCAAAAGGATGGTAACAAATTTAAAATTTCTGTAAGCACTCCCTGATTTTTCGTTGCAGCCCGCAAAAGGTGGGTGTTTTGGACCTTCCCAAATCACACCTAAAAAAACCTCGAAGCTTGGATAATACCAAAGGTGCAAGAAACGGGTAATTACAGAAAGAATGCCTAAAAAACTTCAGTTGAGATCGGAGGGGAGCTGAGAAGTCTTTCCACCTCATCATTCGCTTCAGCTTGTATCCTCCACCGCTGCACAAGGAAATTAGACTTCAGATAAGGAAAAAAAAATTACATGAAAAGTTTGAGACTAATTTCTATATACCATATTGAGCATTTTCCACTATTATACAGCACAATTAGCGCATTAAGAGTATAGCAATTGGCAGTTACCTCTTCAAGTTCCTCTAACTCCATCATCTGCTCTATCTGTTCAGCAATTGATTCCTTGAATAGGCATACATCACAAGGCGTCAGAGTTTCACAAGAAAAAGGTCAAAGAGGGAAGCATCATATGAATAATAAGATACTTAATCAGGATTTATGACAAGACACTAATACTAAACTAGAACTGCTACTCAATCTTTACATTACAGTGCAATTAATTCACAAAATGGATAGAGAATGTTAGAACTCACTGCATTGCTAACCGACTCAGCAGCAAGAACATCCGAGTCCATTTCCACCTCGATTTCAATCATTGAAGAAATCTGGAAAAGCAATTTCAGGTCTATAAAATTTTATGAATCATCAAATAACAACATAGAACTGATTCATTTTCATACAATATACCTTCGCATAGCTATCAATTAGTTCCAGTCTTGCAATAAGTGAACTTTCCAAGCTTTCACGAACCTTTTTCACTCTATTTCTTCGGGTTCTGCCAAGAGAAAAGAAATTCATATATAAAGTATGCAGATGAATGCCACATGAGAATTTGCAACTCAGGCAAATGGAATAATAACAACGAATTACCGGTACGATGGTTCTCCCACAGAAACTATTTTATTTTCCAGCTGGCACATGCGCGCCAACATCCAAATCTACGTAGACATGGCAAAATATTAAAGTTAAAAGTATGATAAAAATGAAAGAGAATGTGACTACTGTATTGACAATGACAATTGTTTTGGCAGTCAAGGAACCTACAACCAAGTTAACCAAAAAAAGCATCAAACCTCTTTTTCAACAGCCTGCCGAAGAGTCCTGATGCGATTCTGAAGCAAATCATACTGAGATAGAAGCTGCTGCTTGAGAGCAACCACATCCACCATCTTCACCGGAAGCTAAAGTTCGAAAACAAAGCAAAAAATGGTCTAAGAGTTAGTACTGCATGAACAGGATAAATTCAGAGTACATTAACTTTTTCCAGTTTCCACAAATCACTACTAGTAAAATGAACACACATTAGAACAGCTGAGCATAATTTAGACCACGTATTTAAAAAATTACTACCTTTTTCAGCTGTGGCAAAACTACATTGTTCACAGCAGTTCCCAACATTAAAGATGCAACAGCAACAACTGGAATAAGCTTTGGAAGACTCGGATCAATAACACCAGAGGCCACATCTCCTGTAGCCAGGAAAGCAGCAGTAGGGATAAGAAATGATGGGTTAAGTAAAAAGGAACTTCCACTTTTTGTTGGAGCTCTTAGCAACAGTGACTCTTGTCCAGTTACATGATTTGTTAGGCTCATGGGCTCCCCGGGTTTGAATGTGGGAGCAGCCGCTGCAAATTGCAAAGGACCTATTTTAAAAAATGCATTTGAGCTTGCCAGCACAATAGTCACCCTTTCTCCTTGTTGGGCAGGAAGTTCAACTGTTTTGGTTGCAAGTTTATAGGTACGAGCAGCACCATTAGGAGATTGAACCTGGTAAAAATAACTCCTCTTAGTTAATAATTAATGTAAAAAGAAAAAACAAGTCCAATTCTTTGTAAAATGCAAACAAAGCATTAATTATTCAACAAAGATGGGAAAGCACAACGAATCATATGTCACAAACCTTGCAATTGAATGAGAATACATATAAGTGAACAAATAGTAAAAACACAAGGGCAGATATGGACACGAGATTATGAACTGATCAAGATAAATAGCTTTCAAGCAGGTCCCAAACAAAGGTCCAAAAGGAAACGATGATTAATCTTAAGAGATTACTTCAGAAAATATGTAGATAACGGAAAAAAACCTATGCCAAGGACTATGATGTAGTACAATATTAGTCGTTTTTATTTTAAATAAAATGTCATGAAATTATATTCTATTGACTGAGTCAAATTAGGATATTTTCTAGTCTATTTGGCATATTTTCTGTTAGAGATTTTTAGGAACAATAATGAGAGACTTATGCTAAAATCTCTCCTTAGTTGTTTGAGTCTATGTCTATAAATAGAGGGCCAATATTTTGTAATGGGTGAATATAATGAATGACAATTGAATTCCTCTCATTTATCTTCTCTAGTCTTTTTTTTTTCCTCGGACTCTATCAGACTCCAAACTAGTTGGGGTAAGCGCCTAATTGTAACGGTTTTCAGTTTCATCTGCTCATGGCCAATTGTTGATTTTACCATGAAAACTAGAATAAGTGGTGCTTGCAAAATCTTCTAATGAAACAAGACCTCCTCCAACTCAAGAATGCTATTTTTTTTAACTGCTATATCTGCACCCACAAATTTTACCTACAATTATGCAAATGTTTATGAACTGCATGTTGTTCCCATAAGTTTACATGATGTACCTTTAAATGATCTAGGCAACAATTTCATTTGCTAGTAAGGAGAGAGAGAGAGGAACAGAGAGAGGAGGAAAATTGAGGAAGATAATGTACCAAGCAAGTACAATTACAACATGCTGTAACAGGAGATATAAGAGATGGAGGGAGAAAATAAAGGATGAGTAAATATTAGTAAAAGGACATAATGTACCACAATTGAATGAACAGCAGCTGGAATGCCTCGATTTCTTGATTGGAAGAATTTTAGCCCTCTTTCCAATGCAGAGATATCCATGCTGCGTTCGGCAGGAGTAGATCCTTAGGCAAAGTCAATATCCACCATCAACGCCATATGAAACAGATATTTTTAATACAATAAGAAGTAGATTTATGCATATGGGTTTAGTATTTACTCAATTTGAGAAGTATACACTTCACTGCAGGATAAGATGCTCAGGCAATGAGGAGTACATAAGATGATACCACGTAAAAAAAATACAGACCATCGGCATGAGGAATGTTTAAGTTCCTTGAGTATGTAACTCTAAAAGGCTGTAATTCTAATGAAAAACAGACACACTCCACTCAATATAAAAGTAAATAATCATAAATATAGTCAACTTCAACAAACCTGATTTCTTCAGACTCAATACTGTAAATTTCTCCAGAAACAAGTTCATATTGGTAGCGACATTTGGAACAAGATGCCACCTGCAGGCATATTAATTTCGAAAAATGAAGCACTACAAAAGGCCTAAACGAGGCCAACTACAAATATATAATTTCAGCAGGATATTACTTAGTCTTGGTTTCAAGTACCCATATATGGAAGCACTTGATGGTTAACAAGTCCAAACTGGGTTTGCAAGTGTAATGAGCTTGCACACTTGCATATCAGGCTCATGTTTTGATTCAGGCCTCAATCCAATTTAGCAGAGGAAACAAGCTAATAGAGTAATTGTATCCGAGATTTGGTTCTGTTGGTCAGCTTGACTCGTGTAACCACATATTTCCAGCCATATAAAAAACTAGTTTTCCTTTCACCTCAAAACTATCTAAGCCTTTGTTTTACCAGTTGTTCAACCATTTGTTTCTTTGTTGAAAGCAAAAGCAGAAAATGTACTTCCTTGAGTATGTATGACAGGTATTGATAGAACCACCTTAACATTGATATGTAGTTGAAAATGATCCTCAATAGATCTTTTAAAATTGTCTCAGTAATCCATGTAGCAAAGTTATCACTTTCAGAATTATGTAAAGTTGTGTTGGGTGCATGGATCCTAAACTAGGATCCATGCAATTACAAATGCAAAATTTTAAATGGCCGGATGCCCTACCTAACGCCAACCCTCCTCCTTTATTCGGGCTTGAAACCGACAATAGAAGCATTGGTGGAGTTATAATCAGAATTATCTAAATTCTACGGTAGATATTCTTAAAAAGTCAGCTTGTGGAAAAGCTCCTGCAGTAATATAAATATTTTAAACAATGTAGTTATGGAGTAAAAATTAGCAATTTTTTTGTGCGCGTGCCATGCATCGGATGTCTCTTGTTCCTATGTCAATGAAAATCATATCCGTGAACATCCTCGACTGAGTATAGTTATTCAGAAAAAGCTTATGTATGACAGTTGAGAAAACTCTCATAATACACTTACTTGGATACCATGCTGAGGTTGTGCAACAGCAATGGCTATCATACAAGTTGGACAACGCACGATCCTCCCAAAAGAAACCTGAAATTTTCAATAATGGATGCATGTGATGAACCAAGCCAAAATGTAACCTGGAGTAGTAGCAATCAGGTAATCACTAAGAGAAAAGCTCGCGGATGATTTATACCTCATCAGAATCCCCTATTCGTGATATGAATGAGACTGCACGAATTGCGTCAGAGACCCGAAGTAAAGATGCCAGCCCCACAACAAGTGATGCATAAGTATGCACATCTGGCCTAGCCCATTTCCAGCTATTCCCACTTACGCTCTGCCCACTACTATCTGCAGATAAACAAATATACACTCATATCACCTCATCACTATCAACAAAAAAGAAAAACAGCAGCTAGACACACAATTCAAAATTAAACACATTTATATGGGTATTCACGAGTATTACTGCTATCATTCCGGCAATGAAATATGAAGTATTGGATCATAATTTTCCCGCAAAAAACAAAAAAAAGGAAAAGTTACACAAAATTGAGCATTAAGTATCAAATTAAGAGTTCAAAAAAATCAATTATTGCACAATAACATGAAGTGTTAATTTAAGAATCGCACAAAAAAAATCAATAAATGCACACAGAAAACAACATCTCCCTAACAGATTGATTGATAGAAAAGTACGATTAAGAAATGAACGAACAGCTGATGAACAGCAGACCTGAGTTGAAAGAGGAGCGCATGGCCGACACAATCGAAAACGCCAATTCGGCATTGTTCCTATCCAGCGCCGCCTTAACAATCCTACAACAATCAGACGCACAAACAGTGCCCCCGCCCACGCCCGCCCTCTCGGCAACAACCTCCAGCGCCTGCTCCGCATCGCCGGCCGCCGCCGCCGCCCTCACCGCCTCCTCATCGAGCGGTCCGGCATCCGGCCCGCAGCCTCCTCCAAAAGACGCCACCCTCGCTCGGATTTTCCGTCCGGGACGAGGCGAGAGACGGCGGGGGGCGGCGAGCTCGGCGAGGAAGAGGATCAAGATAGCTCTTCGGCGAGGAATGGAAGAGAGGAGGGGCTTGGAGGGGGGAGGGTGGAAGTGGGGAGAGATGGAGAGGGTGTGGAAGGTG
>JAVDBV010087556.1:0-12042 GCA_032619315.1 Piper longum | reverse complement strand
AAAATAAGATTGAAAGTATATTATCAATGAATATGATCAAAATGATAGAAGAGTATGATAATATAATGTCAAAGGCATGACGATATCATTATATATATATATATATATATATATCAAATTAAGATATCTTAATTTTTAAATGAATTTTTAGTATAAATAAATTATATAAAAGATGAGAATTAGCAAATACAAACTGAACTAGCTCCTCCAACTCGACTTGAACTTGAATCAATTAGCTCAACTCAAACTTGAAATTAAATAGCCTAAATAGAAAATAAGATTGAAAGTATATTATCAATGAATATGATCAAAATGATAGAAGAGTATGATAATATAATGTCAAAGGCATGACGATATTATTATATATATATATATATATATATATCAAATTAAGATATCTTAATTTTTAAATGAATTTTTAGTATAAATAAATTATATAAAAGATGAGAATTAACAAATACAAACTGAACTAGCTCCTCCAACTCGACTTGAACTTGAATCAATTAGCTCAACTCAAACTTGAAATTAAATAGCCTAAATAGAAAATATGATAATTTGACTATGTAATTGTCTATTTCAGGAAATTATGGCCAATTAACTTCTTGTTATGAATCATGGCTTCATGTCTTCTCATACAAAGAATGAATGTCGTCAAACATTGAGAAAACTAGTATCAATTCAATTATCTCTTAACTTTACGTATTATCATGTGGTGAATGAATGCGAAGTAAAGAAGGGGAGACCCAGGTTTTACAACCTTCTTTACGTCAAGTTCTTAAACTTTTGGGCAGCATCTCAAGTTCTTATATCCATGGGAAGCATGCCAGGTACGTTATTATTTAATTGATTGATGCATTAGATAGGTTCAAGCCATGCAATCAATTTAGTGAATGCCACTCACATCGTACTAAAGCTCTTTAAATTATACACCATCAACAGGTTCAGTTAATACAAATAAAAGTGAAAACACAGTTTCCATAAATGCCAACAAACATTTACTAACACATTAATTTTTACAAAATGATATCATTTTTAGTTGCGAAATCCAGTAACATTATTGTACTCTAGTGTGGAACTCCTGCAGTCTGATATTTATGCAGCTCCCAGATATGGTGGAGCTGTTACTCCTAATCTTGCCTCAATGACTAGCCACCAGAATCTGAAAGAAAACCACTTTTTGTTTACATGATTCCAAGAACTGATCATGGTCCAGAAGTGAGAAAGAAACAATACCTTCATAATTTAGCAGTCCACGTTGGTCATGAACATCAGAACAAAAAAGCCCAGAAAATCATTTTGGTTTGCTAGAACTAATGTCAACTCCAAATAACATACAAATACCACCTTCTGTTGTTCCGGGCACTGAAGAATCATTGTTTGATCCCAATTTTGGATTGTGTGAAGATTTATCAACAACCAAAAAGTCCAACTGGTCTGAAGATTTTGTATCTGCAATGTCTGAAAATTCTTTCGAGTCCACTGCTTTCTGAAAAACTGTGTCTGATCCAAGCGATTGATCATAATTCATCAGCATAGAGCTGTCAGGTGAAATTTGTTGTGAGGCTATTTTTTCTTGACCTTGAAAGACCCATGTTCTCTTATTGCGGGACAAATATTCGGATGAACTCTTTGGAAGACCTAGAAAATTATATGAGACAATGATGACATCTTATTCTGATAATATGTGAGAAAACTATATGAGACAATGATGACATCTTATTCCGATAATAAGTGAGAATTAAATTAGACATTTATTATATAAGTCTTGGTAGAAGTGAAACTAAGATATTTGAGCTTCTCCTACCAATTTTGTTATGAGGAGATAAAAGATCGTCTGAGAAGGATTTCAGACGAGGTTTCTTGGCTCGAGATAGTACTGGATGCAATTGATCTGTAACACCTAGGATTTCTATTTGCCAAGGAGAAACACGTTCAGGTCGAGCAATGTTTGAATCTTCATCCCAACGTACCTACTCGAGAAAACACTAAATTTCGATAAAATCCACTCAACAATTGATGAAGCAAGAATCACAATTGTTACAATGCTTTTTAACAACTGACCATGAGATTTTTCCATTTTGATCCAGGCCATTGAACAGGATTGGCATCCTCAAGACTGATAATTGTTCCTGTGTGCCTGATTTCCAGCACGAAATGAACAGATTAAAATAAGGCCTGTATAAAAATTCAAAAATAAATGAGAAATCCAGAAATGTACCTTTGTACACTGCCATCTTTCCCTTCAAAACGCATCACTAACCTCACACCAGCTGTATACTCATATTTAAGTGACTCTTTGAATTTATGATAAGGGATCATAAAATTGGATGGACTTGTTCTGGGAAAAAACAAAGATCAAGAAAGTGCTCATCCAAGAAGAAATGTACTAGTTCAAATATAAAAAAAGTGATAAATAGCATAAATTCTAGAGTGACTTTGCAAATAAGAATTTCCGACATCAATGATTTATTGTAATTTATGCAGAATGGCGAATTAACAAATTTCGGGTTCATCAGAGTCCTTACCTAGGTAGATAGAACACACTGAACATGGTTCCTGTTCGAATAGCATGTGAAGCAGAAGCAAGCACACCAAGCTGCATGCTGTGGCTGGAAATGACAGATGCTGATACATTGTGTTGTTGGTTTGTTGCACGACGAACCCCAACTCGTAGCTGTCCGTTCTCACTTCTGAATCAAAAGTGCAATTTTCAGAAACAGGTTGAGTGCTATGGATGATTTTCATTAGATCAAACTTTACCTAAGAAAAATGAAAGCATCCCCAGCAGCAAGCTTCTTCGAACTAACAAATGTGCTCCAACCACTAGTAAGCAAATGCCTCCTAGACTTTACTGTTAAAATGTTAAGCAGAATGAGTATAAGAGGTCTGAAGTAGTTTGTAAATTTACTGCAGGTGCAAGGATAAAGCCAAAACATAAATAGAAACTTGAACTTTTCCGACGTTGACAAATATCACCAAAATAGTTTTAACATTTTGTTAAGAATAATAAGAACAGGCTATTTAGACACAACTAAAAGATGATACAACAATAATTTCCTCTGAGTAGGAATAGTATTCACAATATTGTCTATCCTCACCAATAACTTCCAGTTTCCATTATTGCAAGAAATGTATCATATCAATTATAACTGTCATAATTTTTACTGATCATTTGAATGTTTGGGATACTAAAAGACCCCTCTGCTTTTGTTCTTGTGAGTAAGGAACATCTATCCTCATGACCATCAACGACTTTGCTATAAAAATCATTATTTAGCATTTGTATTTCGCATAAAAACAACAAACAAACTACTTCTGAATTGCCACATTGAATTTTCAGCATAAAATTGGCAATAATCAGTTGTAAGCTTATCAATTTGAGAAGTAAACCTTCTTTATGTGCAATGAAAAAAGTTATTATTGCTGAATATTATGAGAAAGAATAAAAGCTATGCATGGCTACCTCATAATATTCCTTATTATGCAACTTTTAAACCTACATATATGCATACCACGATAAATATGACGAAAGGTCCAATCGACTCCATGCACATCTTTTGCCACCAGCATTTGCATTGAATTTTGCTTACACGTTTCCTGCAATAAACAAAAAAGTGATTGCGTTGCTTCACCAAACTCGTTGAATTGGAACAGAACAGAAGGTAAAGTTAACAGAGATGAATAATTAATAAACAAACCAAAGGAGGAAGGCATTCATCTGCATGTTTCTTTGGGACAGAAAATCCACCACGCTTGTTTCTGTCTGATGCAGTGGGAACTTTAGTAAAAAAGCGTACACCAGATTTGTAAGGAGGCAAAGTTTGAACCATGTCCTCCATTCTTGATTCATCTCCCTGGTTAAAACAAAGAATGAAATCTCACAATTATACTAGACAAGTTACTTAATTTTATGAAAGTTTCAATGTTTGAGGAAAATCATATATGAGCCAATAAGACAATTCTTACTCTTAAAAAGCTTTGATTTGTTCAAGTTCAATTATAAAACCTGATATAGAAGGTAAATAAATATAGAATGTACACAATGAACTCACTTACAGCACATAATATTCTCATGAATATGACAGACAAGTTTTAGTTTTTTGTCAGTGTGTCATTGAATTCACCTCTTCTACAGGAAGTAGAGTCACTTGTGCATAAACTTCATCTGTATCACACGTAGCCTATAGTTGTACCGGAAAAACAAAGGTGAACAAAACACAGTATTAAATTTAATGTCCTAAAAAAGGATGACCACCAAAACTTACATAAAAGATGCTCATCAAGTACCTTTAGCTGAACATGGACAACTTTACAGAGGATTTGAGAAGGCAAGTCGCAGTTTGGTGTTTGTTGACTAATCGATTGGTTTGTGTAAGCATCAACCTAAGTAAATGCGATCCAAAACTGTTAAATAATAATTACTAGGGCTTTAGGAAAAGTGGCCATTAATTATTTTGTAAGAGCCACAGAGCTTCAATCCCTTCGGAAGCTTACATTTGAGGGGAGAGTTAATAGAATTGTCTTCTATGAAAAACTTAGGCTTTTACTAGCAAGTGGGTAATAAAAGATAGCAGCTTGTTCAGAATCAAGGCAATATCAAATATAAGTGTTCTAATGGAAATTAAGCATCAATGTATTGATTATATGCCAAAGATATATAATTAAGACGTTATCAAAATATTTCTTCTTCTATTTCATCTTCTTCCACCTTAATCCAAAAAGGTTGGGCACATAAATCTTAAATTCTAGTGGTCCATGTAATTGCAAATGACAAAGTACAAGAAATTGTATGCAATAAAATAAAAATTTTAGCTAAGTATAACATGCATGATAACATATATTATTCAATCAATGGATGATATTATAACATGAATATTAAAACTTCAGAATGGATATGATATACAAGCTGGTTGGGTTGTTCAAAGCTTGATTAAGCTCGGTACAAAAAAACTCAATTCGAAGCTTAACTTGATATTAAATGAGCTAGGTTCGAGCCTATACCTACTCAACTCGGCTTGACTTGAAACTTTATAATTTATATAAGGAATAAGATTTTTGGCTATATTTATCTTAAATTTCTTTATACAAACTTCATTAAACCATAAAAAGTATTATTATATTATAATAATTTTAAATGAAGTATGCATGATTAAATTGTCTTATATAGACAATTATGTCAAAGTTAAAATATTTTAATTATAAATTAAATTTTAGTATGAATTATATAAAAAAAGAATATCAGTAAATATGAATCAAGGAAGTTCGAACTCTACTTAACTCAAGTATTTATTAGCTTGACTCAAACTCGAAATCAAACAAGCCTAGTTTGAGCTGAGTAAAACTCGACTCAGACTCATCTGATGAGCACCCCTACAAGCTGGCACATTGCGCCCAATGAAGGAAAGCTTGAAAGATCAACCTAACCTTGTTTATTTCATACAGACTCTATCGAATTGCCCAACAATTGGTCGCCTTTTCCATTTTTAGTAAAATCGAGATGTTAGCTTTTTAACTTGAGAAACATGCATCCAGCATATCTCCAATTAACATCGCTTTTTAGTATCATGTAGGTTGAAGCAAGAGACACAGACATATCATCGAGCAACTATATTGCAACATTGCAAACCTCATGCAGGACACAATAATCCAAATAGGAAATAAGCTTACATGAAAACTGCAATTTTACCTGTTCCAGTTGCCCTTGTGGAAAGAAGAAGACCAAATCTCCCACACGAGGAACAGACACAAGCGGACCTGCACAGGCACTCCAAAGCTCTGTGTTTAAATCAAAAACCTCGCCTGAAATTTCAACAAAGATAGCAATTTGAGAAGCAAGTATATATATATTTATTCATCAGTACTTAGAAACTAAGTACCAATTTCATGATCATCATCTCACACCTTGATCCTGAGAAATTACTGCTTCAAGCAAAGAACCCATTTGACACGAGATACAAGACAAACAAAGCACACCTTCCTAGACGGCTAGACCTCCTTCATATGAGTATGACCACTAGCTCTGACACAGCTACCACTCTAGCTAGCTCTTTCCTCATACTATTGCAGCCAAGACTCAAAAGAACTCAAAAAGGACAATCAAAACGATGAAAGAGAGATGAACAAGAGATGGGTTTTATGTTGTGAACTCAAAACAGACATATAATGGAAGATCAAGGACTATAGAATGGGGGTCGTGATATATATGGGTGGGAAGGGAGAGGAGGTTGGTATCAAGCCAGACAAGTTCGTAGCAAAGAGATCATCGATCACGCCTATGGAAACATCGCCAAGGGCTTGTCCCCTGTCTTCCCCACCTCATCTTCACACTCCCTTGTCTTCTCCACCCCTCTCCATCCACTACACTACAACGTGTCCACGCTCGCAGAGACAGCATTTGTTTGAATAGGAATTGAGTGCTTTGACTGTTGGCGGGAAGCAGCTCTACCCGAACCGGTCTGAAATTTTTATGGTTTAGCAACACTTAAGGGTTGTAAATAGTCATCTTTGATTTGCCCATTTATCAATTTATAAATTAATTTGGATTAATAAATAAAAATAGCGAAGAACTTATTTAACGTATAAAAAAATGGTAAAAAACTTAGGCTAATTAAAACAAACCGACTTTAAATATTAACCATAGCTCTACTATAGCCGATTTAATAGAATGTTATTTAGTTATTTTATAGTTAACAATAAAACTCATTTTTACCGCAACATTTAATTCCATAAGTCATAATTTTTAATTGCCAAAGTATTACTTTGATGAATTTTCTTATTTTATTTATTCTTTAATTTGTCATATTAAATTATCAAAATTTGGATAGTTGAACATTTATATTTTGTTAGTGAGAATGTATTTTAGATAATTGTCATTTTTAATCAATTTAATATTTTCGGGTTTATGATATATTAAGCAGAAAAAAATTAATTACATATTAATCATTTAACCAATGGTAAAATGATAAAATTAGATTACAGCAAAACTTTATAAACTTGATTAATGACTTAATTATGGAAAAAAGTTTTTTAAAATAATAAATGATTATAGCAAATGCTATTGACTGATCGGTAACAGAACCATTTACAACCCTAATAACAACACATAAAAATCAAATATATTGTAAATTTTAATTAAAACTTGGTAGAATCTGTACCTTATAGTCGAATAGGATTGAAGATGTTCTCCTTAGTTTTTTCACAAGGTTGGAGAAGAATAACTTTCGCAACCTAAATCCCCAAGTAAACACCAAGCCTTCAAGCGTCTTCTCTCAAGACCTGTGACATCATTTTTTATTAGTCCGTCTTATTTATAACAAAATAATACAGTTTTACGTGAACATATATTCTCTAATATAGACTCCTACCACAAATAAGATATACATAAATAATGAGGGGTTTTTTTTTTAAAATTATCTTATAAAATAAAAGAAACCTAAGAAATTTAAGATTCCTCCTTTAACATTGGGCCTATAATAAAAATAATGTACAACATATACAAACCACATTGTTTTTGTTTTGGGGAGAAAAATCATAAATTGGATTTCTTTGTCTCTGTCAAGAAAAAAAAGAAAAAAACAAAAGGGCATTATCAAATAAAAAAAAGACATATTAATAAGAAGGAAAAAAGCCCATTCAGGGTTGTCTGATTAATGTGTGAAAGAAAATGTTGTTATGGGTAGGATGATAAAAAAAAATCTATATCAGACTTACATTTCGACCAGACTTCCTCCTTTTCCTCACCGTAAAAATTCGTATATTTTTCTACGAATCTTAGTATTACAAAATGGAGCCTGCCCATATATGTCCCCCAAATCGAAATGCATATATTTGTTTCATACACTAAATTTTTTCTTTTGTACTATTTAGAGGATTCAGCTTAGATTAAGTCAACTCTTCACCTGCGTGAAAATGATGATAGTTTTGGATTGCCCGATGTGAAAAGGAGAAAATGTTAGGTTTATTCTATATTAGTCGTAGATGATGTGTCTATACCAATTGTGGAAGTCTCCTTTGTGGGTTTCTCTTAATGATTTGAAGAGAGTTTATCAGGTGATAATATATAGGTTTGAAAAAAAATTGTTGGACAAGGATAGTTTGAGGTCATTCGATGTGTAAAGGGAAATTATTGGGTTTATAACAGATTAGTTGTAGATGATGTTGATGATTTGTATATAGGCTAACGAGAAAGTTTTATTCTTTAAACTAATTTATGGATTAAAAGGAGCATGTTGTCACATACTCCGGGTACTTTCCCCGGGTTGCCGGTAAAGCCACTTTGGCTACCACTTCTAAGAGGTACCATAAATTGCCTTTGCTATATAGGGAGGGACACCCACTTGGACCCATTCCTACACTAGCAGCGTTTGCTAGCGATCACTGCCAAGTGTGTGCGTCAACTTCACTTGACAGTGATCATTATTGGAGTTTTGCTTGCCACTTGCACTTGACCTTTTGCTTTCTTGACGCTTGCACGTGGCCTTTCGCTTGCTGCCTGTGCGCGGCCCTTTAAGTGACTGCCTGTGTGCAGTCTTCTCTTTGTCTTGCCACCTGCGTGTGGCATTCCTTGTTTTCATTACAAACCATTGTAAAGCTTTCTCATAGTGAATTTCCAAAACCTTTTCCTTCTAGCGTCACTGGGGCTTACTCATACATCCTTTTGACAAGTATCGATAGGCTAACTTGTGGGTTTAGCGTCACAAGTGCCGCACGCACCACACGCACCTATTGAAACTGCTTGGTGCGTGGCAAGTGGTATCAAAGCGTGATTGTTGAGATGTCTTCAATTGATGGGAAAACAAGTGGGGCGCCGTCAACTGAGGCACCTCTCACATCAAAGAGGGAGAGGATCAAGAAATTGGAGTCAACAATTCAAGACCTTGAGGTGGCATGGACCGAGCTTGCTTCCGCCTCTGCCCAACTACAGAACCAGGTAGACGAGAATGGCCAGGTAGCACAGGACCTAGCAGAGTTGCGTGAAGATGTTCATGCAACATTGGGCACATTCCGGGATGAGATCCAGGAAACGTTCACAACGTTCCAGGATGAGATCAAGGAACTGTCTAATCAGGTACGTGTTCTATTCCGAAGTGTGGGAAATAAGGACCAAGGCTCCGATCGTGCTCATGGTCTTATTGCCACAAAATGAAAGATACTTGAGCCGCATGCCTATGGCGGGGCTAGGGATGTAAAAAAGTTGGAAAACTTCCTCTTCGATATGGACCAATATTTCCGGATGGCTAACCTGGAAACAGAGGAAGAAAAAGTGACCACGATCACAATGTATCTTTCTGGTGACGCCAAGCTCTGGTGGCAGACGAAATATGCCGACATTGAGTAAGGCCGAATCCAGATTGATACGTGGGATGACCTGAAAAGAGAAATGAAGGCACAATTCTATCCTGAACTTGTTGAGTTTAATGTGAGATTACACTTGAGATGTCTCCAACACACAGGGACGATCAAGGAGTATGTCAAGCAATTCTTTCAACTCATGTTGGATATTCGAGACATGGCTGAGAAAGACAAGATCTTTTCATTTATTGTTGGATTAAAACCATGGGCCTAAACTGAACTCAACTGCCGAGGTGTGCCGACCTCGCAACTGCTATCGTAGAAGCGGAACAGTTGACAGATTTTAACACACATGACGGGAAGAAACCGGACCATAGTAAAAAGAGTAGTCAACAAATCAGCTCCCATACTTCCCATGGAAGCAATAACAAACCCTTCAAGGGTAAGAGCCAGTACACTAAGAAAAGACCAACTCCCAAGGAATCAAGTTCCAAGGGATCATGCTTCTCAACTCAGCAACCCAAGAGTGGGTGCTTTTTGTGTGACAGGCCATACAAAGCTGTTGATTGTCCAATCAAAGGATCCATCAATGCCATGTTTGTTAAATGTACGAAACAAAAAGAAAAAGGAAAAGAGGTCATCGAAGTTGAGGATGGACCGAGGATGGGTGCCTTGACGTTGTTGAATGCAGTGCGCAAATAGACGACAAGGAACCCTCCTCCATCAAATGGCCTTATCCACATCGAAACTAAGGTCAATGGTGTCCAAACTCGTGCTATGGTAGACACGGATGCAACGCACAACTTTATGTCGGAATGCGAAATAAAGAAATTGGGCATTAAGACAGAGAAGGACACAAGCCGCATAAAGGTGGCAAACTCAAAAGCTCGACAAGTTGCCGGAGTGGAAAACGATGTGAGCATTAGTGTCCGAATGTGGAAGAGAAGGACCAACTTCATGGTCATTCCCATTGATGATTTTCGAATTATCCTAGGCATGGAATTCTTTCAAGAGGCAAGCGTTGTGCCAATGCCTCATCTAACGTTGGTTTGCCTGTTTGGGGAGAGCCCATGCATTGTGCCGGTAGTCTAGAAAGGCCAAGAACCACTAGGGCTTCTCTCGGCTCTATAAGTGAACAAGGGCATGAAAAATGGTGAGGCCACATTCCTTCTTGCCCCTTGTATGGAAGATCAGGTAGTGGCTATTTCCCCGATACCGCCCGTCATTGAGAATATGCTAAAAGAGTTTGGGATGCTATGCCAGCTGCGTTACCTAAGGGGCTCCTGCCACAAAGAAGAGTATATCACAAGATCAAGTTGGTACCGAGTGCCACGCCGCCTACGAGATTGCCATATCAGATGGCCCCTCCAGAGCTTGCTGAGCTACGTAGATATTTAGATGAACTCTTAGATGTCGGGCTCATCCATCAATCTAGAGCCTAGTTTAGTGCACCGGTGCTCTTTCAGAAGAAGCATGATGGAAGCCTAAGGTTATGCATTGATTACCGAGCACTCAACAAGCTGACAGTGCGGAACAATTACCCAATCCCACTGATTGTCAACTTGTTTGATTAGCTCTCTAGTGCTCGTTACTTTTCAAAGTTGGACTTAAGGTCAGGCTACTACCAAGTTCGCATTGCTCCGAGAGACGAAGCTAAGACTACTTGTATAGCTTGATATGGTGCCTTCGAATTCTTGGTAATGCCATTCGGCTTGACCAATGCTCCAGCCACATTCTACACTTTAATGAACAACATTTTTCATGATTACTTGGACAAGTTCGTGGTTATGTATCTTAATGATATTGTTGTCTACAGTTGGACTTTAGAGGAACATGCTGAGCATTTGAGAACTGTTTTCAGATTGCTCTGCCAAAACTAGCTGTATGTTAAGTTGAAAAAATGCACCTTTATAAAAGATGAGATACTTTTCTTAGAGCATTGGGTTGGTGGTGGAGAAATTCGCATGGATCAAGAGAAAGTTCGGGCTATTTTAGAATGACCGATACCTAAGTCAGTCCAAGAATTGCGCTCATTCCTTAGCCTGACCAACTATTATCGAAAGTTCATTAAGGGCTACTCACATAAGGTTGCACCCCACACTGATTTAACAAAAAATGGGCTCAAATGGTGTGGTCTGAGAAGGCACAAGTATCTTTTGATGGGCTAAAGAGCGCTATAATAGAGGAGCCGGTGTTGTGCCTCCCAAACCACACCAAACCTTTTGAAGTTCAGACTGATGCATCAGATCTTGCTGGGCATTGTTGATCCAAGAGGGGCACCCGGTAGCCTATGAGAGTCGGAAACTCATGAGACTAAGAGACGCTATACTGTTCAAGAGAAAAGGATGACTGTTGTTATTCATTGCTTGAGGACGTGGAGGCATTATCTCCTTGGTTATCAATTCATGGTCAAGACTGACAACATTGCGAACAGTTACTTTCTGTCTCAAAAGAAGATATTTGCAAAGCAAGCACGTTGGCAAGATTTACTATCCGAATATTATTTCAAACTTGAGCATAAGGTGGGGAGTGCTAATGTAACACCCCGACTCGGCTCACCCTTGAACCGACCCAGAAATGCTACCGGCGACCGAACCGTTCGATAATCTACTAGATTCGGTTAAGCCGACCCGGATCTACTCTCGGCGTCTTAAGATGAAAACCACCTATGCCCTCTATTCATTATTCACATCATGGTATTATATCTTAACACTCAATCATATTATCATGCTTTTCACTACCTCACATCAG
>JAVDBV010087555.1:5824-43162 GCA_032619315.1 Piper longum | reverse complement strand
TCACTGCACTCAGGTGATTGCTACACCCCGTTTGTGGGGAAGCTCTCACTACCAATTCTAGTGCCAGTACCTCGCACACCCCGGCCGTAGCCTTTTTATGGGGAGGCTATCATTGCACACCCCGGCCGTAGCCTTTTTATGGGGAGGCTATCATTGCACTCCAGTACCAGTGCCTTGCATACCCCGACCGTAGCCTTTTTTTGGGGAGGCTATCACTGCACTCAGGTGATTGCTATGCCCCATTTGTGGGGAAGCGACATCTATCAATTCCAGTGCTAGTGCCTCTCACACCCCGGCCGTAGCCTTTTTATGGGGAGGCTATCACTGTACTTTAGTGCGATAGAGGAATCGTTGTGCCTTGCTCACCCCAACAGTAGCCTTTTTATGGGGCGGCTATAACTACTCCAAAATAATTCGATGCATTACACAATTTATGCACAGAATACGGCCCGTGTCGGACTGAGTCAATTCTTTGACCCCGGTTGCACTCGGTGCATGGTAGTCGAATTTGGGCTCAGGCCAACATAGGCTACTAACAAGGAAAGTACGATATTCTACCTGTTATACGTACCTGACTTATGATTTCGTCCAACTGTGATCCGCTAACCCTAATCTTAATGAGACCACCATACCGACACCGACCTGTTCTCCCCTAGGATTTTAGACCTGTGTGCCTCCTTGACGGTCTGTTTTGGCCATCCAAGGTGACTCCATCCAGCCAGCATCACCGTTGGAAGCAATTCCCACCTCCAGCACGTCAACCCCGCACCATGGAAGGGAACACGACATGGTTGCTGCTGGAAAGCAGCAGGACATCCTCCTAGTTTTCTTCTTCCCTTGTTGATTTCTCATCTAATTCTTATGTTTATCATGTTTATGATTTATGCAACATGTATATGCATGCAACAAAAGAAAAAGAAAGGAAAGAAAATTACCCGAGCGAAGAAGGGAATCTGTCGTCTGTTTGAGGAGGAAAAATGAAGATGACGCCCTCCCCTTCTCCTTTTATAATGATATAAAATGACGGCTAGGGTACGTAGAATCACCCGTTCACCGTAATTCCTTTAATCGGGTAATTGGGTAATCGACATAGTTCACTTAGCCATTTAAACGGTTAAACAGTATGGTTCACTTAACTTGGTAAATGTGTAAATGGTATGGTTCACTTAATTGGTTAAATGAGTAAATGGCGTAGTCGACTCAACCGATTCAACTAGAATTAACCGGTTAAAAATTACTTTTCATTTAACCGGGTAATTCATACTTAACCAGCTAACGACATTTCATTTAAATGGAAAAATTAAATTTTCCCACGTTCGATCCCACCGTGTCGAACGTTATTATTATTATTATTATTATTATTATATATATATATTTTTTTTTCGGGTCTTTACAAAAATCCTAAACCCTAGTTGTTTGGTGATACACTTTCCCTAAATTTTGTCCATACCCTAGCTTATATTCATATTCATCATCCTCAAATTTGGTACCCATTGGTCGAATAGGTTTTCTAGCTAATATTCCCCAAGCCATGCATGTCCAGCTAACTCCAAAATATCTCTATCCAATGCCTCCCCTATCTTGAATCCACTCAGGCCCAAATACCTGGAATTTTGCCTTGACCTTTTAAAAGATTTAATATTATGTTGTTGCATAATTCTCCTATTTTCCTCGGGCCATTTGGAGTTTCCAAGCCAAACAAGCCTTAGAAGTTTGTGCTTAGCGTGTTGGCTTTTTGTGTGACCTTGTTGTACTTCCTGTGTCTGTTTATTTTGCTTCATTACATTGTCATCATTGTGCTTAGTTTGCCATTTCATCTTACTGCATTTCCATGCTTAATGCACCAGTTTATTCGTTTATTTGAGAGTGCTTAGTGTGCCTTTCATCATCCATCTAATTCCTTTTTAGTAACTCAGAAATTGCATTTTTATTCATGGGTACAAGACGACCCATTTTCAAGTTTGTTGTATTATTAATTATTTTACAGACAAGTAATCAACTTGTTTGATTACTGACAGTTTTCTTATATATGCATAGGTGAGATTTCGTAGTGATGGCTAGCATAGGCAGACGGGTCAACGTGATCGTGGCAGGGGATCATGTCTTTCTTTCTTGTGTTGTGTATTTATGTGTGAACCATGTTTATTATGTTCTACCATTGTAACTTTTTGAAGGTATGTACCCTGGATAGTATTTTGTAGCATGTATGAGATAGCTTGATTGTTGGGTTATTAGTTGTGTGCGTTTATGTTTCTTTATTATTATTATTATTATTATTATTTTTATTATTGTTGTTGTTGTTGTTGTTGTTGTTGTTATTATTATTATTATTATTATTATTATTGTGTCGGGTGATAACTTTGGGAAAAATTCTAAAAGCCGTCTATAGGTTGTGTTAGCCTTAACGCCTCAGGTATGATGTCCTAGCACTTGAAGAATACCTTGTGTTAGTAGTTAATTGTAGTGCGTGAATGGTATATATCGAACAAGTAACTATAACCCCTATGTCTCTGTGAGATCTTCAACTATAGTTACCACTTTTGAAGAAATGACTTAGGCCCATTAGTTTGCACTTTGGACTGGATCATTACAAATGGTATCCAAATAACCTAGTTCTCTAATAGATTGTGGGCTAGACTAGGGACGTTGGCTAAACTACTTGTCATGAAGTGGGATGGGGCTAGCGATGGGCTAAGTGTAGGAATTTCAAGGATAAAATTCTTAAAGTGGAAGGATTGTGAGATTCCTCACCTTAATTTCACATCTAATAACTAGTTGTAAAGATCATATTTATTAGTGAAAATAGACTATAACTATTCAACTTCAGTTAAACACTTTTAAAGAGATTACTTAGGCTCATCAATTTGCACTTTAGACATGGTCATTATAGTCTCGATACTTAAGTGCCTAGCATCATGTAATAAGCTATCTAATTAAAAAATGGAACTAAATATAAAAATTGGATCATGTCTTAGGATTATTAAGTTCCAACCCCTAAGTTACAGAAGGGGTGTCCATCGTGCCCTTGCTAAGGTATTCGGGCTCTATCATAGCTAGGAGCACTCATTGCGTATGTAAAGTCATCTTATTAGTTACAATGGTGGTGTTGCCCCCTTTGTAGCTTGGAATTCTCATAGTGGGAGCCCCCTTTAAGTTAAGATCCTTCTTATACAAGTATGATCAATATGCATCATCTACTAGCTCTTAGGGTTTCCATCTTAAGCCTCATTGAGGGTTAAGATCTTCTTTTACTATTTTACTCCAGATCAGTAGTCCAATGAATAGCTTTCAAAATTATATCATCATGGTTCGGTCCACAACCAGGTTGAATTGGGGTGTTAAAGCTTTAAGCATAGGATGGTCCACATTTGGAAGCTGTTAAGAAGGTGACTAAACCCAAACAAATCTTCCTGATAGTGACCATGCACATGGCTAATGATGAGTTTAAGTGGATAAACCGCCCAATTCCAACTAACACCATAGATTAATCAAGTAGATAAGTACCTTGCAAACTAAGAAATAATCCTACCACACATGTGCGCAATAAAGATTTGCAGATCAATCCAAGTGCATGTAGAGCAAGGAAGCTTCTTGGAAGATGTTGGAAAAATTTTAAGCAGGCCACATACCTCAAACTTATTATAAACATAAATGCTCACTCATTTGTAAAACAAACCCTTTCCTTTTACCTAATTTTTCTTCTTCCAGACTTTAGAGTCTTGAACTCTTCTCATCTTCTGATTTGTAAGGGGGTGAGGTTCCAAAAGTTTGAAAACAAGGGTCAAGCAATCAAGCTACAAGAGAGCAAGCAGAGTTGAAGAGAAGAATCATTCTAAGGCCTTATCAATCTAGATTTGGACTATTTCTTTCTTCTCTTTCTACTTGTGTTGTTTTCTTACTATGGATAATGATGCGTAAAATTTTCATGGGGTGGATTGTATTGATCTGGAATGAACAATGTATCCTAGTTATTATGTGATGTAGATTTCTTATCCTCTCTCTTTTTCATTGATTATGAGTTGATTATTTTAATCAGTTCTTAATGCTTTAAAAGCGTAGCTAACTTTTGCATGATAAAGAGATTTAGTTTTGCCTAGACAGAGGAAAGTTGATGATGTGTTAGGTTAGAATAGTTTATGATGTTTGGGTAGACATACGCTTGATATCATAGATATCCACATAAAGGAGTTAAGCATAATGTATCACACTATTGTTATGTTTGCACAAATATGTGGAATGGGTCAATCATTGCAGGTTGCAATATGTAGCAACAACCCATTATAATTATCATCATTTCCTCCAAGGTCCACTCGGATCATATCATAATTTGGTAGGAGTAATAAATCTGCATTTCACATAAACTAGGTGAAGTTGAACATCCATGCTTACTATTTTATTAAAAGAACTTTGTTAGTTTGACTCACAAGTTAATTAAAATATCATATCTGATAATTATCATTTTTAATTTAACGCCCTTTCCTCAATTTCTAATCAAGTTAGAGTAGATTTATTACTGCTCAATGCTATCATGTTTCGTTGATTTATTTCATTTCTTTAATAAATAGTTAGCATATTCACTTAAATAACAAAGTAAGGAATAACTTCAATTCTTCATGGGACTTATTTGTATTTATCACTTTATTAATTATTTGATGTGTGTGCTTGCGCAAAGAATTAACAACACAACATTAATTGATTGACCATCTGAAGCTTCTACTAAAGTCCCTGAGTAGGAATCATCAACTCTTTATCCAAATTCGATTCGTCCTTTGGTTGCCAAACAAACTTTCGAAATCCTTTGAATACTATGTTCTCTTGTCGATCGATCTTCTGATCATCTTTAATTATCAAATTTCCACAGTCTCCATGATCTGTCTACTGAACACTTACGAGCATCATCCGAAGACTCACGTGTTATGCTGACCAATTTCGATCGCACTCTTCAATCTACCAAATATATGTTGAAGACAAAATTTGATGAACACAAATGTGATCAGTTTACCGATCATTCTTCCGAACGATATGCCAAACTCCCGGCTGAAATCTACTCTTCTTCAAACTTTGTCAGCCAAGTCTTCAAACACTATTTGAGACATAATTTAACTTCAGTCATGCTTCATCATCACAATAGGACTAGCAAGGTAGATTACTTATCATGGGCATACATTAAAATGTCATGTCCTCCCATTCACACATGATAACTCTGATATGTTCATATATAAAATAACTTGTGTGACCTTCGAAGAGAATCTCCTTGTCTTTATTATATTTATACTCTAAAATTTATGCCATGCTCTAGTTATAGTTCATAAATGGGTGCACCATTGACAGAGTTTAAATAGTCTTCCTTTCACACTCTGATATTCGTTGATAATTTAAATTTTCTTTCTTAACATGTCCCTTATGACTGAATTAACTATGGCTTTAGGTAACATTACTAACATAGTAAACATTTCCTCCAGAGGTCTCATGTAACACGGAAGTAGGGATCATTCTGTTGTTACCTTTTATGGTTGTATTAGCACATATGCTATAAATCATATGCTATGGGGAATAACCTATACATAGGCCATAGGTCATTAAATAAACGACCATCCAGATTTTAGTTTAGTTGTTACTTCTCAACGATTAACCTCACACTAGCACATGAGCAACTAAGTGTATAAACATATCAATACTCATGTCTTTTCTCAATATGGTTTCAACGCGTAAGGAAATATAATTTCTTTGAGCATTTATATGAAAAATGATCTCAACTTGACTCATATCAAGACGATTATTTACATTCCCCACTTAAAATTGTAAATATGTCTCATCTTTGTACGTTACTAAAATGCAATAGGCGAATGGTTGTGTGGGTAAGTCATTTACCTGTTGACATACTTTATATGTTAGTATAATCATACTTGCACAAAACAATCAATAAATTTGAAAGAAAACTATATTGAACTTATATGTACATGATCAAGTAAAAATAATAAATTTACATCAAATGTAATCCCATTGTTGTAGCATGAGATTTTTATACATCCTAACCTATTTGTTATGTAAGTGGGTTAGCCACTATTTGACATGTCTTAATACATTGCAGATTGACCTCATCTTGTGAAACAATATCTGCGACATAATTATTCTTAATGTCAATGTGTTTGGTTTTGTCATATATTTGGGATCTTTTGTTAAGCTACTATGGCCTAATTAACATAATAAATTGTCACGAGCTCATTTGCACTTGTGACAATTTCCAAATGTTGTAAAATTCTTCACAACCGAACAACTTCTCGAACTGCTCTTATAGAAGCAACAAATTCTGCTTCCATAATGTATAATTTGGCACATGTATGTTCTTTCTTGCTCATGAAATGACTCATCTATTTATCAAGAATATATATATATATATATATATATATATATGTCCATATGTTAAGTTTACTCTATCAAGGCCGTTGGCCCAATTAACATCTATATAACCGCTTAAATAGAATTGTCTCCTTCATAACAACGAGAATAATTTGTAGTTCTTTTTAAGTATCTCATAATCCTCTTGATAACTCTTCAATGTGTCATTTTAGGATTTGATTGAAATTGGCTTACTAATCCAATGACATTGTACAAATAATTACATACATCAAACTCCTTACTATAATTTATATAAAATTTTGGACATTTGTTATTTTTTTCTTCTATTTTAGGGCAGAAATTAAGTGAGAGTGATTCACCTTTAGCAATTGGGTTATGAATAGCTTAGGATTAAGCATATTGAATCATTCAAGGATTTTTGGAATATACGACTCTTGAGAAAGAGCTATCATTTTCTTTGATCTATTTCGTAGGATTTTTACACTGAGTATAAATTTAGCTTCTCCCATTTCCATTCACATCTAAATGAAAGAATAATCATTCTTTAACAATAAGAATGAAGTCCTTTTATTTGATGCCAATAAAATGTCATCCACATAAAAAAAATAGACTTCAAAGAGGCTTTTATCTTGCTTGACATAAACACAATGACCATCTTCAATCATATGAAAATTAAATGAAATGATTGATTAATGAAACTTCAAATATCATTGTTTAGAGGGTTGTTTTAGACAATATATTGATTTTTGTAGTTTACAAACTTTTTTTTCTTGGCTAAGAATAACAAAACCAAGTAGTTGTTGCATATATGTTGTTTCATTCAAGTTTCCATTGAGAAATGTCATTTTTATGTCCATTTGATGCATTCAAGATCTAAATGTTCCACAATTGTTAAAATCACCTGAATTGAAGTAAATCTTACTACGGGAAAAATGTTTCCTCGTAGTCTATGCCTTCTTGTTAAGTGTATCCTTTTGCTAGTAATATGGCTTTATAACTCTTAACTGTAGCATCAACTTTGCACTTGATTTTGAGAATCAATTTATTCCTAATTGCCTTTCTTTCCACCGGATGATTTACCAAGTCCTATACTATCTTTCAGCTCATTGAATTATTTCTTCATTTATCACTTATAAGCCATGATAGTGTTTCTTTAATGTTTTTGAGTTCACCACAATCTAATAAAAAAGATAAGAAAATACCTTCATTTTGTGTAAATGCATCTTCTTCAATATGAAATCGACAAGGAGGAATATTTTCACGTTCACTACATTGTAAATTTGTATGTTGATTTACAATTTTTGAAGAAATCTCACTCAAATCATGAATAGTGTTCAAAGGTAAATGTTTTTGTGATTTATTTTGATGGCTCTCACTATCAGGATTATACATCTATAAAAGATGAAAATCCATTTGTAATTCTCCCCTACTAAGAAAATCATTTTCAATAAAATTAAATCGTAAGACTCAATTTCTATTATTTTTGCATCTATGTTTTCACCAACAAATACATAATTCTGAGTATTCTAGACAATGTTTGAAAATACATTTCTTCCCTCAAGAACATGAATTTTTATATTAGTGGCAAGGGTCACCAACATAAGCCATTGGCCCCTATGGCTTTAAATGATTAAGTTCTAGTCGCTTCCTGTCCATAGTTCATAAGGCATGAAAATATCAGATTTTGAGGACACTTTGGCTAAAGATATAGGCAGCTATTAATAAAGTATCTTCCGCAAAAAAGTTGGAATTTACTTGAGTCATCATTGATCTTACTATTTCAATAAGAATTCTATTCCTTCGTTTAGCAACACTATTTTATTGCAGAGTTCTTCGAGTAGTCAATTGTCAAGAAATTCTCTTCTCTTGACACAATTCTTCAAATTAGATAGAAAGATATTCATGTCCTCAATCTATTCTCAAGGTTTTTATAGTGCAATTTAATTGATTTTCAATGCTAACAAGATAGTGTCTAAAGCAACTTAAAAGCTTTAACTTTGTAGAAAATTAAATAAACAACATATCGTGAATGAAATATGTAGCCTCATACCTTGTCCTAACATTCATTAGTTTGTATTTGTCGAAATGAACAAGTTGTAGTAAGAATTAAGATCTTGTAGCCTTACCAGAAGGCTTTCTTGAGCCTCTTTCCCACTTATGCATAAGAATATCATGTGAGGATTTCAATTCTAGTGTATTCACCCGATTGAAATAATCAATTTAAAAGGCTTAGATGCCGATGTAAAAGATTAAAGGGATAGATTTAATTATAAATTTAATCCACATAAAACTCACAAATCGCAAATCATAGGCCCATGAAATTAATTTAAATGAAAATTAAATACTTACCTTAAATTATCCACCGATCAAAACAAAACAACACTATAAATTATTCAAAATCCACAGGTTAAAACACCTTTACCAGAGTTTTTCAAACAATCAGGTATTTAGTAGGTACATCATATTTTTTTCATAGTTTTTTTTAAAAAATTTAATGTGAAAGGTGGAAGGTGGTAGGAGGCAATTACCGGTCACTATTTTTGATAACGGTCTATTATTATATCCAAATTTAAAATAAAATATAATATTTTAGTGAAATATTTCCATAATTTGTTAATATTAAAAATTATCTTTTTTTTAACACTCTAATTTTTTCTTAAAAAAGAAAATTTTACTTGTAATAATGCAATCTAAGAATTTGCCTATGGTAAATAAATATTTCAAAAGTCAAAAATAGGTGTACCTTTCCATGTGTACAAAAAAGAGGTGGATAGCGTGAGAGGAATGGGAAGACCAGCACCTTCATTTACTAGTCAAAAATGCGGCAAAGGTGGCCCTCAGTCGAGAAAAGACAAGCTTGCAGTACGCATACATGATACATGTTCACACTTGATGGTGCCCATGGTCTAATCACTTATATGCTCCTCTGACCATCGGGTATGAAAAGGCGGCTTCGGACCTCCTTCCCGTCACTCACTGCTTCATCGCCCAACTCCAACCCCCAGCGACCCAGGGTCAATCTTTGTAGGCACAAAATCGTACGCAGGTATAAATGTTTAAAATTTATTAATAATACGAAAAATTAGATCACATAAACTAATAATTGTATGTTTATTGATAGTTTTAATTAAATTAGTAATATTCATTTAATTTTGTTAGAGAAACTAAAACTATATGTATATTAAAATTATTCAGAGATAATGGGAGGGAGACTTATATTTTGTTAGAAATATGCTTTATTTTTTAAATAATAATCTTAAAAATCGTAAATTAAATAGGTATTTTGTGAGACCAATAGACATATTATTGGACAAAAATTAATTATAACACAAGAAAAAGGTAAAAATAAGATGAGAGATAAAATTTTTTTATGAAATATATTTAATTAAATCAAGTCAAATTAAATACAATTAAATATTATAATCATAAATAAAACATTTTCCTTGATCTTGAAAATGTCTTTTTATGATTATATTTAATTAAATATTCAAATATTTTGATTAAAAAAAATAGTTTTAAACATTTTAGTTAAAAAGTTTAAGTACAAATTAAAATAATCGGAAGACCTGAGTCATACCGAATTTAAACAGGAAGCTGAAATATTGAATATGCCAGGCCGCCGTATAAAACTACGCTCTCTTTCCGTCATTCAACTTCACATACTCAACGCAGAATACACCACCAACATTATTCATGTCCGCCTTCGCTCCCTCGCGCGTAGCGGGGTGATCAAATCCCTGTGGAGCTAGCTCATAAGGGTGAAGAGGTAGAGCTCTGTACAGGAGTAGGAGTGCAGCTTCATGGAAGTGGTGGTTCCTATGCTGCAGCCGACGGAGTTCAACTTCGACAGCGGCTGCTCCACTCCCTACATCACCGCCCCGTCCACCCCAAAGCGCGCCTACGACCGCCCCTACTCGATCAGCGCTCCGACCAGCCCCACTGGCGTCGCCGCCACCTACCGCGACTTCAACTCCCTCACCCTTGACGCCGACCCCGCCATCTCCCGCGTCCCCTTTCGCTGGGAGGAGAAGCCCGGCACGCCCAAATCGTCGCCTCCACCACCGCCGAACACCCACGATGATCCCGTATCCGCCGGCAACGACGACTTCGCCTTCGATTTCAGCGGCCAGCTGGATACCTCTTACCTAACTGCCGCCGAGGAGCTCTTCGAAGAGGGTAAAATCCGGCCTCTGAAGCCGCCGCCGAGGTTGCAGGCGGAGGAGCTGCCATCGCCCAGGTCGCCCAAGTCTCCCAAATCGCGTGTTTTCAGAAGGGAGACCTTCTCCCCTAGGGGAGCCAAGAGGGATAGCTTCGACCCATTTGAGGCCGCGATCGAAAAAGCCCGCCGGGGGTCGTTGAGGGAGCGGCGCCACCACGCCCGCTCGCTCTCCCCTTTCCGTGTCTCGGACATCCTCTGGTCTGATCGCGATCACGACCACCCGATGGAGTCTTCTTCAAAGTGCGACCCTCCTCGGATTTCCTCCTCTTGGGCGCCTTTCAGAAGTGGGGCCAGGAAGTGGCGGCTGAAGGACTTGCTCCTCTTCAGAAGCTCGTCGGAGGGGAGGGCGGCAACGTCGGGCAAAGACCCACTGAGGAAGTACTCGGCGGCGGCAAGGGTGAAGGCGGAGGAGGTGCGAAACTCGAGCTTCCGGTCGACGGACAGCTCGTTGGGGTCGGTGAGGAGCGGGAAGAAGGGGGCGGCTGTGTCGGCGCATGAGCTGCACTACAAGGCCAACAGGGCGGTGTCGGAGGAGTTGAGGAAGAAGACGTTCTTGCCTTACAAACAGGGCTTGCTCGGTTGCTTGGGCTTCAACCCCTCCTTCCATGGGTTTGCCAGGGGGTTCCAATCTTAATGCACTAGATTGATTGAGTTTCTGTGTTGGTGTATTTTTGGTTAATTTCTTACACTATGTTTTCGGTAGAAGGATCCAATTATTCTTGTTCTGGATTTGGATTTGTGGCAAGTTTGTAATTTGTAAAGATATTCGACGTGTTCTTGGAGAATGATAAATCTCTCCAGTCTACGTGGTCTGCGGTCTATGTACGTTTAGGAATTATAAAAAATCAGAGCAGTAATTAAGAATTTTTGTACTAGTTGGAAAAAAAAAACTTAGTGCGACACCAATTCAATGCATTTTGCCTCTTTGAATAGCCAATTGGGCGGACCAAAATTTCGATACCCTCCATTGCCAGTATCGTTACCGCGAATAAGCAGGGTGACATAACATTTCGCCAAAATATAAAGGCTAAACAATATAAGCTAGTTATCTAGAGAAAGCTCTCTTAGAAATGTAAAGGCTAAATAATATAAGCAAATTAATTATCTATATAAACGTGCACCTTCTGTGTACTTTGCTTTTCTAAAAGACAACATTGTTGTGCCTTTCTATTAAGTGGGCTGCATGCAACGTGACTTTTTTAAAACGAGCATGTAATGTTTACTATGGAAGCACGTGCCCATCTGTAATACGAGAATAAGTTTCGGCTAGAACTGTTCATCTAAAGTGTTTAGTATTGTCGGTTTAAAACCGATTCCGCTCATTGCTTCGTGTCATTATATAGGGAAATCTAATCATATGACAAAGTTCTGTCTGTTAAATAAGGGAATGTTTTTTTTTTCCAAGCTTAAACTGGGGGTGTTCCAAAATTTTATTTTTTCACAAAATGTTAAAAAAAATATTTTTTGCAGCTTTGGAAAATATAAATTTTAAGTTCAAGCAACGCACTCTTCTCTAGCCGTAAGAGATTGAAAGCATGTAAGTAAAGTGGATGTCCTATGTAAATATAAATATGTTTTACATCAGTTGGTTGAGAATATTTTAGTATTTATTAATTTTCTATTTTCTGTCATCCATCTCTCACCTGACATGATTTTTTTTTAGTAACTGTATTAATTTTGATAAGTAATTTATTTTACGAGAACCTAGTATCAGCCCGTGCTCATATAAAAATATCATCGGCTCTCAATTTTAACCACTTATTTAAATCACATGGTTATAATTTATTAAATGTGGAGAAGATATCATTATCATCCAACCGTCCTTTTAATTTAACTGACGATATTAAAATCAGTTTACGTAAAATGTTAGGCATAACTGATTACTAATTATTCTCATTTTTTCTTCCGGTAATGTGACAATCGATAAAACATTGAAAAATAGTAAAGATGAAATCTTAAAAGTTCAGTTTAAAGGGCTAATAATAAATAATGTATCACATCAATCTCCAATGAAAAAAATGGTAAGAAGTCAATTTTTAAATTATGACCTTAAGTGCTGCTTATTTATATCATAATTTATTTTTAAAAATTATTTTGAAAACTTTTAGAGTCGACTCCACCCCATATTTTTTCAACTCAAACTTCGCGGATGACTCCATGCTAATATATTTGATGATTGACTTTCTAAGCCTAAGTAAAAAAATTGTTACATATTATTTTTCTTGTAACTTATTTATTAAATCAATGTTCTAAAGTAATATAACGACCTATCCGTTTCGAGCCACGAGTCAAATGTTACTATATAAAACTAAATGTCTCGTAAATTAATTTTCTTTTAATTTTTAATATTTTAACAAAAAAATATTAACTCGGAATAATTTAAGCCCTATGAAAAAAACTAAAATCCCACTACCATGCAAAAGAACAGAGTGCTCTAGTTGTCCCGACTCTACCTATCCTTCCATGCTTATACCTGTAAAGACAACTCTATATTAGTGATAAAATACTAAGCCATATAATTATAAAACACAAGTTAATATAATCCACAACATCATTAATTCGACTTTTATTGACGATGAGCCTATGTTGAGCTCTTAATATATTGGGAGGGTAGTCGCTCATCCAGCTACAATCCCATGTATACGCGCACATGTTACGTGTCACTTAGCCGGTAGTTACTGATATTTGTCATTGATTCACCCTTTTGGAATCACAAATGCATAATGAGCCGTCTTACGCCAATGCGATATGTCACCTCTTTTGCCATGAGGGCAGGTATGTTAAAGGTATTACCCTATGTCGAACTGAGTAAATTCTTTGACTTCACTTATGCTCGGCGTATGGTGGTCGAATGTGAGCTCAGGCCGACCAAGACTCTCAAATACGAATATATGATATTTTGTGGGTGTTGACTCGTGTCAGAGTCTCCCAAATATGAATATGACATTTTGTGGGTGCTGCTTCGTGTCGAATTGATTCATTTCATTGACCCTAGTTGCACTCGGCATATAGTGGCCGAATGTGAACTCGTACCAACCATGACTCCCAATTAGGAATATATAGCAATTCAAACAATTATACAGATTTCAAATTATGATAAGGAACTCACAACTATGACACACGATCCTAATATGAATGAAATTTCTCGAAAGTCTTCATTTTGTGAGCCAAATATGTTTTTAACCTATCAAGTTGATATTTTATTTACCAACAGAACTCTCCTCTATATAGAAGAATGAGTGTGGAATTTAAGAAGTCATTACATTAAATTTTTACAGAAAAGAACATAATTATTCATAATTATATTATTTATGTGTTAACAAAAAATCAATAAAATGAACTATTAAATTAATGCGAATAAGTCCAAATCCCAAATATTTAATAAATAAAACTTATTTAAAAATATTGTACCTATACTCTAAAGGTTATAATTGATAATTTATGATATTACTTTTAAGAATTAATTTAATTAAATATTATTTATGATTCGTCCTAATATTTACAAAACCTAAACAAAATAAACTAATTATTTTTTCGAGGTTCAAGTAATGTATTAAAAAATTATATATTTGTCAATTTTAAGTGACAAATAGAGTGATATTACTAATTTATATAACTTTTTAGATTTTGGAATGAAAACAATATATATTGAATCGACTTGGAGTTGACTCCAAATTGACTCCACTCCATAGTGGGTTTAGTTGAGTCCAATTTCTAAATTTTCAAACAATGATTTATATCATGCAAAAAATAAGTAACCCCTTTTTTCCAAGCAAGAATAATTAATCCTTAAATGCACATACTCCTAAACATAATTATAGGTATTAGATGATTCATATAAAATGTTCTATATGATTTGTTTGGTTAGCATGAAAATACTATAAATGAAAACAAAAATTCATAAGAAATAGAAATAAAATGAAATAAAATGTTATAAAAATTTAAATTGTTTTACATGTTTGGGTTATAGGAAATTAAGACAAAAATAAAACATTTTTTCCAATATGTGTTCCTAAAATTTCTCCCAATTTCATTTGTTTTAACAAAAAATATCTGCTTTGTAAAATTTTTACGTGGACTTATTTTGATCGAAAATAAAATTTTCTTTAATTAAATTTCTATACATCTAAGTAGAAGGAAAATTTTGACCTCCAAAGTTTATATTTATTTTATATAATTTTAGGTAATATTCTCATATCCTCCGGCGAATAAGAGTCGCCAACATTCATGTTTTAAATTAATTAAACTTGCGGTGGTAAAACTTGATGTAAATAACTAAACACTAGCCAATAATTACCTGCACAATGGAAGGGCTGTATTTAAAATTTATTTTAACTACATTAATTTTTTTTCAAAATTAAAGTGCTTAAAGGCAAATTGCTATTATTTTTCTTAAACATTAATTTTTACTAATTATTATATTTAATCAAATTTTTGTTATTTGTTATTAAAAATAATTAGAGATTATTAATGTAATATAGATTTCTTTGGGCATAATTATATTTGAAAATTTTCTCTAACAATAATTAAAATAGTAATCTAATCAATTAAGTACTGAGCATATATATGTATTAAAATTATTTGAAAATCATTAATGCTATAGAATTAGAGATTAATGTAGTCTTGACCGTTGAGTTTAACTGAAGAATGGGAAATAATTAATTAGTATTCGGAAAAATTTTTATTTAGAATAATAAGAAGACTATATTAGGAATAATGAACTAAGAACTTTTCTGTGATTAGGAAATATAATGAAGGATAATACATGTTTTTACTGTCAATACTTATTAAGAAAATATATGGGCCATACATAGATTTAATATTAACGTGGGTTAAAAATTAACTACAGTAAATAAAATCCCAACTTAAAAGCGAGATAGTTTCGTGAGGCATATCAATAATATTACAATAGAGAAACTGAGACATGCATGTCGACATAGTAGTGTTAAAACTTTGAATCATTATATGCAATCTCACCGAGAATGTATGCATTCAAAATTTTTTAAACGAGAAATAAGTTGAGTAGTCATGATGATTATCAAAGGCAGTAACTTTTTGAAGACCCGTAGCAAAAGCTTCTCACTAGATGACGCTTTATGTAGGCTAAAGTAGGAGCCGCCCATTCTGCACAAGTCGGCCTTTTCAACTCCACTTTTTTCCCATCCAATTTCCTAACGTAGTAGCTTGCCTGCACAGCTCACTTGTCGCAAATGGTAACAACCGGCATAACATGCAATCATGCTGCGTCGGTGGTAAGTAGATCAAATAGAAAGCACAAGGAGAGAATGCAAACTTCAAATTATTTGGACATCGGATGGAGAAGCATGGTTGTGATTGCATCATAGGGTTCGGGCCTAACGCTGCTAATGCATTTTGATAAGATAACATGATGTCATAGCCTGCAAGATCTTCTCGTTGGATTTGTGCTAAGTGTCGAATCTGAGTCACTAATATCGTCAACAATTGACGGTGATGGTATTGAACGCGTCAAAAGACTCAGAGCTGTCATTTGTCAGAAAGAAATCTGCCAATCAAATTTTAGTAACATAATTTAAATCTAAAATTTAAATAATTTTCAAAATATTTTTGAGTTTCTTAATAAAAGTAATTGGTAACTTTCAAATCATCGAAAATTCCTCCCCATCCATTTGTCTTTGCAGTTCTTGCTTTTGGTTGCTTGAAAAGGGCCCTTGAAAGGGATATCTAAAGGAATAGGTTAATCTTAATTGTAGAATATTTAGTGAGGATTAGTCTTACTTCGTGACAATGGGTTTTGTATTTTATTTTTCAACATGACATTGTGTTCTATTTTGTTGTAGTAGACCACCAACAATGCGTACCCTGGGGAAGTAAATGTGTTCTTATTATAACTGGTTGCCGTCATGAGCCATAAAGCCTTATTTGCTCATCTTTTGGTTTCAAGTTTCAAGTTTCAAGTTTCAACCATACATACCTTAAAAAAAATTCTATATTTTTGGCCGTGTCGTAGTGGCTTACGTCTCTGCTTTCTTCAACTATCCCATCAAATTAAATTTTCGAGAACGTTAGTCAATGCAGTATGTTGAATGCGGTGGTTGTCATTAATAACGACAGGTTTCCTACGTACGTTCGTCGTCTATACTTATATACACGACACATGAGTCACTCACTGCATGATTTGTTTCCCACAGAGCTTGGGGCACTGATTTTGTGAGTATATATTGATTTAATTTTTAAAAATAAAAGGTTACTTCTCACGTAAATTAGGTGGCAACGTAGATAAATAGTAGTTTTAAGACTATATATAAACAATCACCTGTCACACTGACCACCTTCGACGATGGTTGATAGAAACCTTTGTCTAAATTGTTAGAAAGTACGCCTAACATTAATATGGTTAAAATCCTTTTGACAAGTGAAAAGTCGAGAAGAATAAAATATCCAGTTAGTTTTTTAATATGGATATTAGTTTCAATGTCATGTATAAGTTGTTTGGGTTTTTGGGATGAATTGGGATTCAGAGGTTAGGCTACCCGTTGAATTCACTAATAGTTTTTGTGGTTCTCTATTTGTATTTTATTAAATTTCTTTTCATATAGAAGAGATATATTGTGATACCCAAAATCTGACTCACTTGCTCGTAAACCGAAACTTTATGGTTCTCGAGGAGATCTACTCTCAACGTTTCAAGATAGAAGATGTCAAATGTTATGAATAAATGAATGGACGGAACCCTAACATATAACTTTATAAATGACATGACAATTAGTTCATACAAAAAATAATGACGATAAAAATTGATAAAAATTTCTAAAATAAAACAGACATCATCTCCTCTAAATGTGTAAATCGAGATACCTTCATTGCCCTATATTTTTCACATATATACTTAATTTGGCTATATTAAAATATTATACGTTTTAGGTCACAACCTACCTATTCATTCAATTCACATTCCCACATTTATCATTCAGTTTGCATAGTAATATATATTTCATATTCTATTATCACTATCCATTTCTATATACCTAAAATCTTCATCATAATTATTTCATTTATATAATAACATGACAAAACAATCAAAATAGCCAAAACAAACATTCGGTCAACGAGCGTGTGTGTGTGTGTGTGCAAGATAGGTCACTGCTCCTCTGTCCAAACCAGTGTATCCAATATTTAATCCTCATATATATATATAAGAAACGTCAGTAATGAGTGTTACTTGTTAAAAAATATATCTATATAGCACACTGGCAAATGAGAGTTGACTCTCATTTTGAAGAAAAATATTTATATACTTCTTGTGAATACTCCTAAGGGCATTTTTTGAGGACCTACCAGGTTGCATACCCGATAGCGTCCCAAAATAGCTAGTCTGATGCCTCTCTTGACATTTTCTCATTTTCCTAGTCCCTGGGGACTACCAGTATATCCTACGCCCTCTCATTTCCTCCATAATCCTCATGGCCTTGAGTTAAAAGCTGAGTACTCTCAAGCAGTCACCTTTAATACCCTTTGAACCACAAGTCCAAACGTACATTGTACTAAATAATACCCGTAAGCCTCCATAGTTCTCTAAGCTTGAGGAACTCAAACGGGAGTTGTCAGGGTCCCTTAGGATTGGAACAACCCTCTCACTAATCCAAAGCCAGCTTTAACTGGTACCTACACCCGCTCATGGTATGTGCGAGTCAGTTTTTCCCATCTCTCATCTCACTAAAAACACAATAAAACTATATATTTGTTTGGGAAGGGATTTATATAATATGTTTCAAGGCAAATTGCTATTGTTCTTATTTTCGAAATCAAACTCAAGGGATTTTATCATTGAGATCTAGAAAATCGATTGATTAAATGGCCAAGGTAAAGTTGGATCTGATAAAATGTCACTTAACTCGTCCTACAAGTAATAAAATAGTCATATGATAGAATAGAACGTAAAACAGGGAACGAGTCCTAAACAAACCTAAAAGAAGCTCTGAGCGTGTTCTTACACCTAGGTGGCAAGCTCCTACTTCGTACTTACACATCAAACTTAGAGCTATACCCTTGCTAACTGAATAATGTGTCAAACATCCTATAGCATACACACACCACATCATACATCAATCAGACATAAGTTTTCCTAAACTACGATGCATTAGATTATAAAAATTACTTAATATACCTAATTAGTTCTTTAACATTCATTTTAATATAATTCAATCAAGAAAATGTATATTTTAATTTACAATAAAAATATCTAACACATCAATTCATCAATCCTAGCATGATGTGCTAATTGAGTTGGAGTTAATTATACTTATGGTCATCGGCAATCGGTGATAGCTAGGGCTTCGTCGCATGGCTCGAGACTCAAATTTGGCACCCTACGACGTCCAAAGTTCAATCAAGTTCAATTGGATAAATTCAGAGGAATATTTGGTGAATTCCATCAAATCTAGTTTTCTGGCGGTTTGCAACAATTTTCTGGCAATTTTTTGTGGCTTACCGGTGATTTTTTGGCGACTATTTTGGCAAGGCAATCGGGCCTATGTGTCGGCACCGGATCGGCGAGCTTGACCTAATCGCGGTGGCTGTGAGGACGGTGATGTTTGCGATGACCACCGGCAGGGAAAGGGTATCAGGGGTAATGTTCAGTGGCAATTTTGTGAATAAAATTGACTCAACTCTAAATAGGTTAAAAAATAATGACTAACTCATAATAAATAATTTAAAAATCCAAAAAATAGGGGAAAATACTATAAAATATAATACACACCATAACATCACAATGACATACTCTATAACTAACAACCCACCCAAACTACCCTATAATGTATCCTAATGCTTTATTTGGCTTAAAATTAATTTTGTGATTTAATAATAAAATAAATAAATAAAATATGGGTGTACTCTTATATAATCTGATAACTCGTCTTGTTATTGTCTTCCGTATATTATCATTATATACTTGGGCACACATGACTTTTATGGTTTATAACACACGACTGGCCTCGGCTTAGTAAGTGTGTTCTAAAATTAACTCGACCAAAAATAACGGTCAGTTTGACCGGTTTTGACTATAAAACCCTGACTCAAGTCATAAGTTTTACACACATTGTTACTATATGGATGTTGTACTTGATTTTCTGCAAGTATATGCGTATCTGATAGTGAAAATTTTGGTTCAATGGATCTTAATTTAATTTAAGACGATACTTCAAACTCAATATAATTGTTTTAATAGTTTATTATTGTCTTAAAAAGACTATAGATTTTCACTTGTAGAAAAATGGTTTTTAGCTTCAAAAATTTGCCACGGAATACCCTAGTCACAAATTTTTAGCCGGCCATGCTCCAATTTGCAACGGTCAATAATTTGTGACCAATTTATGTCTGCAAGACCCATTACTTTTTCTTTAATGTATTTTAGAAGCTGGTAAGTGATGGTTTGCAACCATTAGTTTTCAAACGGCCTAGCAATACTAACACTATTAAGTTGCAATTGGAAGTTTGGCTGGTAGTTGTGTGACACCCTAATTTGACCTGAAGAATAGACTGAATCTTAAAGTTATAATTCAGAAAACTAATTGTTAGACTATCTCTATACAAACTTTATAGAAGCGGATCTCAGGCTTCAAGTTGGCTTAGGAAGGCAACCTTAGTGAGTTTTCATACATTGTATATTGATTATGCTACCATAAGAAGGTTCTTACACTTAAGACTCCTATTATGAGCACTCTGAATCACAGAAGAGGCAATTCCTCTCTAGCAACTAAGAGGTTGAATTCACGGATGCAATGATATTACTCTAAGCTATACAAATACAACACCCCCAATACAACTAAGAGGTTGAGCTTTTCATAATGTGGATGCATGACCCGGTTCTTATACTTAGTTTCAACTTTTAAGCTAGGTAACTTCTTATTAGATGATACTGATCTTACAGTAAAGTAAACACTCGGTCGTGGTTACATGTTCCACATATTGTAAAATCTTTAAAATTTATTCGATTTTTTTATATATAATGAATCCTTATTTATTTATTTTAATTAATCCTTTTGGATTAATCAAGTGGGTACTATGGGTGGCTAAGGTTTAACAGGTGTGACTAGCCATTTTGGTTATCTAGCAATGAAGTTCTTGTTGGAGTTTGGGTTGACTAGGTTTTTTGGGAGGATAAGGAGTTTAAGATGTTATATGATTTATAGAAAATTTTGTGGGAAGTTGGTAGCTTTTCTTTTTACGTTAAAAAAACTTGGACGAGTGCCTCTCCCTACTACGACCACACCTTCTCTTCTCTTCATCTTCTTCTCCTCTCCTTCGTATGCCGACGATGACCTCCCCATCTTGCCCTCTTGCTCACTACACATCATTCCTCCCTACATCCTTGTTGTTTTTTTTCTCTACCCTCTCAGTCGTTTTGCTTTATTTTATTTTTTCTACTTGCTGCTTATTTGTGGATTAAATGAATTATTATGCTTAGTGTTTAGTAGTAACATAATTAATGTCCTTGTTTACATTAATTAATATTAATATTATTATTATTATTTTTTTCTAACAATCATTAGTAGCGGTAATGCATGATTCGTGTTAATATTGATATTAAATTGAATATTGATTACTTCTTGCTCAATTAATTAATTATTACACCAAATCTTAAATGAGTAATATAATTATTTCACGTTATTGTTGTGTGTCAATATATGTTAGAATAAATTCATGATTTGTATATGTTGTATCCAATTTACCCTATTAGGAAAAAATAAAATATGAAGATCACATAAATTTTCCACCAATAGGGCTGAGATGATAGCCCAATAGAACCATATGAGGCGGACTATATGGCGAGTTTTCCACGTTTGATTTTTGGGGAGATGTAGGGAGTAGTGCATGAGGATATTCTCAGGGTGTATTAGGAACTAGAGGTCAATAATGGACAAACTTCCTACAGATCACTGTTACGACCACCCATGATCGTAGATCAATAGAGTTAGGTTGGTCGTAGAGTGCTTAGATATAGATGAAATGATATGACAAATATGGTATTGCCTAGAACTCAGAGTGTAGGCACACGCCAAGTAGACCTATAGTGTAGGAGCTAAGCTACTAGAGTGAGTTGATGGAACTCACAACCATTGACCATGGTCAATCATAGTAGTTTGGCTAGAGGCATCATGACCTATATGAGGATTGTTAAGAGGTATAGGTGGCAGTATGAATGTAATGACCCACCATTTTTCATAATAGTGTGGGCCTAGTTGACCAGGTGTTACTTAAAATTAAGCCAAACCATCCCTATAACGACTAGCCCTAACCGGACCGGACATTACTTCTATGTTACATGATTTCTATTAAAGCCCTAAATATAACTCATTCAAAATAAACTATATTTTAGACAAGACATACTACTAATTATTTCACAGTCTTGGACCGTTTCCCATAGCCACATTTATAACTCAAATAAAATGAAAAGGAAATCGAATGCGTTATCATTTTCTCCGAACCTTCGTTGGTAAAAGATCCACCAACCCTGCTCTCAATCTTTGTCCGAATCTGCACACATGTTGAGGCAATTCTGTGTTAGTGATAAAACCACTAAGCCATATAATTAAAGAAACAAGTCAAATATACTCCCTATTCTTATTTCAAAAGTCTTTTAGTGAAGTGAGCCTATGCCGAGCTCTTATGATGCGGGGAGGGTGGCCGCTAATCCCGCTACAATCGCATGCATGCGCACACACACTACGTGGCCTATGGCCTGTGTAGCTACTGATATTTGTCATTGGCTCACCCTCTCGGTATCACAAGTGCATAATGAGCCATCTGCCTGACATCCCTTTCGGCATGGCGGTAGGTTTTCAAGTTCTGTATTGCCGCCGCACGACAAAGACTCCATATTTCACAGGTGCTGCCTTGTGTCGTGGGTGCTGCCTCGTGACAGAGACTCTATATTTCGTGGGTGCTGCCTCATATCAGAGACTCCATTTTTGTCTTACAAGTAGAATTAAAAGTGCGGCCTCGTGTCGGACTGAGTCAATTCCTTGACCCTGGTTGTACACGGTGCATGGTGGTCGAATCTGGGCTCAGGCCGACCAGGACTATCAGAAGGGAATATACAACATTTCAAAAATTATACGGACCTGTGGTCCAAGCTCCAAGTACATCGACATGTATAATGCAAGCTCGGACTTCGTAACCTACATCAAAACCCACTACCAGATAAAATACTAATGTTTCTATATGATTTATGCTTGTGGTGAGTGCTCGTATCATCAATACATCCAAAAAAAATAAAACAATGCTAACAAACCTAGAAAGAAACAAGTGGCACACAAATCATGACATGATAATAATTACTAATTAAATAATAAAATAATAATTCAATAATGAGACAAATATACAATACAAGAATGCATAATTAACTACAATTAAATAATAATATACAAGCAACCATGCATAAATATAGATAAATAAAAAATAAATAAATAAATATTATATAATTTAATAAACATAATAAGATTAATAGTAGTACAAAACCATAATATTAATTACAACGAATAATTATGTAAGCAATCATCATATCTGATAACCATGTAAATAAAAATAAATAAATAATATATAATAGTTAAATACTTAACTAAAACAATAATTAAAGAAAATCATCATACATCTAATCATGTTAAACTATGTGAATATGCATCTAAATTAATGTAAGGGTTCTTGAATTAACAAAAATGGTTAAGAAGCGACGAAAACAAGCTGAACCAGACGGAACCATGTTAAACTAGACCAAACCAAAAATGCTGAATCAGCCCATGTTAGAAAATGGGCTAGGTTAGCTGGGCGGCTCGGACATGGACTGGCAGCTGGCGGACTCGGGCTAGCCAGGTGGACGCGGATGTGATGTGGCAGACAGACATGAACACAGGTAGTGGATAAACGGGTCGGGTAGAGCGGCGTCGGTTCCCGTCACCAGAAAATGCCGACGGCGATGCGACTGGTGTCGCCTCTGATCGAAATTGATGGCCCACTGGTCGATGAGTTTGTTGATGGTGGTGTCGGTGGAGTCCGATCGTCAGTTGGCCAGAAAATGGGTGGGAAAGGGGTGGATCGCCGCTAGGTGTGGCGACCTCGCCAGCGGCAATTGCAACCGCGGCAGTGGTTGTAGGTGGTCTTAAAATGTCAGCCTCAATGAGATAATTCTATCTGGGGCAACGGTCGGCAGTGTTCGGCCAGTGGTTGGCCGGAAAATGGCTAAAAAGAATGAAAACAGCCATCGTGCATTCCGATTGCCGGTGCCGACCACAGCCATGGTAGAGGTTGTTGTTGGTCTCAATTGGGATGGTTGGACCGGCTGGTGGTGGCTCGCCGATGCCAGAAAATAGCCCAAACGGTGGCGGTGATGGCATAAACGGGCTCTAAAAACTCCGTCGTAGACGGCGACTGAGACGGCTCCGGTGGTCGTGAGAGTACGGCTGGAATGCTGGCCGCAGGTGGTCATGGGGCGCCGGTCCAGTGGCCGGGGACAAGACGGAGACTCGCCGGCGGTGAGTTGAAGTGGTAGCAGCGTTAACACAAATCATGGATGACGCAAGCAAGGAGGAAGGATACCCCAGTGAGGAAGAAGCCAGCTCCGGAAGAGGAGAAGAAGAAGAGAGAATGAGATAAGGGTGACGCCCCCTCACAAATTATATAATGAAATGATGGGTAGGGTATGTGAAAAATATCTGAACACCCATATTTTATTTAACCGGGTAACCAGTTAAAGATTAAAATATAATATTTAACTAGGTAGAATTAGCTGGGTAGAGAATATAATATAATTAATCATCATAATTTTTCAACATTCGACCCTTCCCCGACTGAGTCAAATATATATATATTTTTTCACGGTCTTTACAATCTCCCCAACTTAGAAATTTTCATCCCAAAAAATATTACAATGGCCAATAGGACAATCCTAATTTATTATTTATTTGGTATCAGTAGGGGTCGACTTGTGCATGACATAAAACCTCGATGTGCCAAAATTTTTGCATTTGTTCACACTTCACTCACCCAACCGTGCTACCATACTTACAAGAATATTATGCCATGAATAGGCTAGTGTATTTTTTTACCATTTCTTGCTCAGTCTCCGAGATAGCTTCCTCTGATTCTTGATTTCTCCACAATACCTTTTCCAAAGGGATTTCCTTGTTCATAAGTGTCTTAATTTCTCTTGCTAAGATGCAAATCAGCTTTTCCTCGTACGTTAAATCCGATCGTAGCTCTAAGTCTTCAAAATTTGTGAGTATGAGATCCTTATCTCGTACATATTTCTTTAACATTGACACATGAAAAATATTTTGTACTCCAACAAGGCTTGGTGGTAATGCTAATCTATATACAAAATTTTTGACTCAATCCAGGATTTGGGAATGGCCGTATGAATCTTGGTTTCAACTTTCCTGATATTCTAAATCTGATCACCCTCTTCGTAGGAGACGTCTTTAGGTACACAAACTCCCCAACTTGGAACTCTAGGTCCCTCCTTCAAGTATCAGCATAACTTTTCTATTGATCCTGGGACCTCTGGGTTATGGGCCCCCCACGCTTCTGTTGCGCCACTCGGATGGTCAGTGAAAACTTCAAATTGGGCTCCATACAAGTAGTGTCTCCAAATCTTTAGAGCAAAAACAACTACTGCCAGTTCCAAGTCATGGGTTGCACAGGTTTGCTCGTGAATCTTCAATTGGCGAGAGGTATAAGCCACCACTTTACCTCCTTGCATTATGATGCATCCTAACCTTACCAGAGATGCATCACTGTAGACCACGAATTCTTCATTTCCATTTGGCAAGGTCAAGACTGGTGCGGTAGTTAGACTCTTCTTCAAAGATTGGAAACTCTCCTCACACTTGCTACTCCATTTGAACTTGACTCCCTTGCATGTGAGCTTGGTCATTGGCGATGCCACCAAGGAAAAATCTTTAATGAACTTCTCATAGTAACCTGCTAGCCCAAGGAAACTTCGGATATTGGTGAATGACTTGGGTTGTGGCCAATCCGTAACTGCTTCCACTTTCGATGGATCGACTGCAACACCTGCCTTCGAGATTATATGTCCTTGGAAATTCACCTCCTTCAGCTAGAAGTCACACTTTAATAGTTTGGCGGATAGTTGATTCTCCTTTAGGACCTGAAGAGCAATGGATAGGTGTTTCACATGGTCCTCCTCATTATCTGAATAGACCAAAATGTAATCTACAAACACGATAATAAACTTATCCAATATCTGTGGAATACCATGTTCATCAGTGACATAAAAGCTGTTGGTGCATTTGTTAGACCAAAAGGCATAACCAGAAACTCATAATGTCCATATCGAGTTCGGAAAGCTATTTTCTGTATATCAGATTCCTTCACTCGCAATTGGTGATATCCAGACCGCAAGTCTATTTTATAGAATACTCCAGCTATTTTCAACTGATCAAATAAGTCATCAATCCTCTGTAAGGGGTACCGATTCTTAACTGTCACTTGATTGAGCTGACGATAGTCAATACACAATCGAAGTGAACCATCCTTCTTCTTTACAAAAAGAACAGGGGCTTCCCAAGGGGAAGTACTTGGCTGGATGAAACCTATCTGCAACAACTCTTCTAGTTGACTCTTTAACTCTTTGAGTTCTGCTGGAGCCATGCAATATGGTGTTTTAGAGATTGGTGTTATTCCTGGTGCTAGGTCAATAACAAACTCAACTGCCCGCTTAGGAGGTAACCCTAGAAGTTCATCTGGGAATATGGCTGGAAACTCTGCTATCACCGAAATCATGGACAACTCTTTTGGATTTGGAATCAGACTCCACTAGGTTAGCCATAAAGGTTTGATAACCCTCACCAAACCACTCGGTTACCTCATTGACCGACACAATACAAGAAGATGGATCTTGTAATGACCCTTGGAAAATGACCTCCATCTCACAATTATAGGGTTTTGTCACCACTCTTTTCCCTTTACAGTCAAGAAAAGCCTGGTGTGAAGACAACCAGTCCATTCCCAACAGTACATCAAACCCTTTTACCCCATACACGATAAAATTCCATACATAGGGTTTCCTTTTTATATCTATGGATAGGTTAGTCACTCCTAACGTTGTGACTTCACTGTCCCCAGTTGCAGTAGTGACTCTATATGTCTTAGATAATGGAGATATTTGGAGTCCTAATCTCTTAACTAATCAAGATGAAAGGAATGAATGTGTACACCCCAAATCAAATAAAACATCCACACTAACATTTTGAATCAGAATTTTACCTCGAACTATGTGGTCATCCTCCTCAGCGTCCTCAATTTTGACCGCATATGGTTTCGCCTTCCCTTTGTCCACCGGTTTTGCAAGTGCCGGATAGCGAATAGGAGCTGGTGCCTCTTCTTTCTAAGGCTGCTCCCGTTGTTTCCTCGGAGACTGACGACATTCCTTTTGCATGTGTCCCACCCTTCCGCAGCTGTAGCATCGACGGGGCTCGTTGCATGGCTCTGAATGCATCTTGTTGAAATTTTTACATAGTCGATACGGAATCTCCCGAAACTTCCTTTTGCGGTTCTCATCGAGGTTCCTTTGATAGTTCTGCTGCTGGTGTTCTGCAGACCGGTTTTGGGTACTACCCTATAGCCTTCCCCTATTTCTATGGACGGTCATTCTCGTACACCAACTCATGAGTAGTGGTTGCTTCAATCACTTCATTTATAGTTCCTCTTGAGGCCGTAGCAATCCTACTCCTCAATTCTGGCTTCAACCGAGAAGAATTTATTCGCTTTAGCCTTGTCAGTTGCCAACCACCGTCATATTAGCTCAACCTTTGTTTGAGTAGTTCAACCACTCTCCAAACAGTTCAAACATTGTCCGAGTGGTGCAGCCACAGCCGAGCAAGTATACTATACATCTCTAGCAAAAATATAGATGAGTGCATGGTAGAGTACCGTAGATTCCTAGAAGAAAGAAGAATATAGTTAAGCTATATGATAGAGATTATATGGGAATCAAGATTGGACACCATGACTAGTAATTAAGTAGTAAAAACTTGATATCGACATGACACAATTGTATGCCATTAACTATGTTGTAGATGAAAATGAGATAAGACTGTCAGCTTCATAGTGCGATAGACAAATTGTACAAAGTTTAGCATCTAGGCAAACAGATGGACGACGACTAGGCTGCTAGGTTGAGGTCAGAGATCTAGATCGCCTACACTGGCATCTAGGTGGGCAACCGACATTAGTGATGTGTGTGTCTAACATTATGCAGTTTCATGGTGTGCACATATACTATATAAAAGCCTCCATATAGCCATTTTATTGCCCTGCTTGTGAGTCTACCAGAGTGGTAATAACTAAGTGAGTGGAAATAAAGTATCATAAGTTGGTACGGGACGACAAGTTACAAATACAGAGGAAGGGATGAGAGACTTATCCAACCTCGCTATGGGTTTCCGTTGACCTGAGGTGCGATAGTTGTTATTTGGAATGACTCTTCCCCAACTACTGGAATGTACATAACTTGTATTTAATCAAAAAACACTTGCCTACTATTTACTGATTAGCCTAGAGCTCTAGAAGTGGTCCTTTGGGATGCCTGCATTGTAGTTTCTAGGGATGATGGTCAAATCCACAATAAGCGACTACAATTGTACTTAGAATGGACGCTACCTTAGCGTCTATATTTTTATACCACCTTATCCAAATATACACATTTCTCATTATGCAATTTTAGGCTACCTTAGCACATCTCATGGATTACACCTTTACAAAACTCTAATTTTGGGGCCAGTCATGATAACCTTTTTGTGAGGTATGCCTATGGATGTCCAAATACGACGCGATGTTAGCTTGACCTCTAGACCACCTTATATTTTGAGGTATACATGATGGGTTCTGTTAAATCACCTTTTTCTCATTATCACACCTTCGACTACATCTATCCTTTTGTGGAGGAGGCTAGTGTGATTACATATTATAGCGGACACATACTTGATATATGCCTTGGACAATGTCAGACTTACATTTGGCAGGTATGTTCTAGTAGTTGTATGTGTTAGCAATTGTGTGCTTTGAGTGCGGTATGCCTCGTTGCTAGGTTTCCTAGACTAGTGTTGTTGGTGGCTATAAGAATCGATGGCTGAACATATTAACAGTGGTGTGCTTCTTTGAGAGTACATTTCTCAGCTAGATGATATAACAACTATTGACACCATACATCGTAGCCATTTGTATGTATGTATGCGGACTATAGCCGTTGCGTGTGTACCCCCTTAGGTAAATTCAGGGGATGAAATTTTCTTAAGCAGGGAAGGTTATGAAACCTTCGCTTTTTACTCGACAGTTTTAGTTTTGGTTCGGCCATGACTCTGATCAAGTTACTTGCTTGGCCCTATTTGCCATGTGCGTATGTAGGGCATGGTATGTTTGAGCCATGACCTTAGCCACCCCCGGTGCTTGGCACCACCCAACTGGACACAATAACTCTCAGCACTTATTTTTTGTTTTTACTTAAGTCGAGTTTAGTTAGGTCTAGGATTGTGTTCCTTAGGAGTCTAGACTGGTTTTTGTGTACCCTTTTCGTACTATCCTAACCACTACGGGAGCCGCAGTGTGGCTCCTATGGTCACCCAATAGCCTTAGGGTGTGAACCCTAAGTGCCTAGGATCTGGTCCCAGAGCAAAGGCGCCCTACCAATGCCCTAGAGCTGACGTCCCTTTGGAGTGTTTAAGGTAAGGCCTCTCTACTATTATGCTAAGTCTGTTTCTTTTTGTGATCATTCATCTCTTTATGTGGCGTGCCTCCTTTTTCTGGTGTTGGTCTAGTGTAGTCGTGCATGTTAGTAGCATTTAGGACATGGTTTCATGATTTTAGCATGCATAATTAAATAGTTATGTATTTTTACGCTTGTCTTGGTCGCCCATTTGCACTATCTTGGTAGATTTGCAATATTTCTTGCCACACATCATATTTTTGCATTTTGTTGCATGCATCTTGTTCATATGAGGTAGACCTACAATATCTAAGCATTATGTTTCACTTGATTTGACCAATATCAGCATGTATGGGAGGAGACAAAATTGGCAAAATGTGGCAGCTTTACTGGTTTCACTAACCAGTCTTCTATTTCCCGAATTTTTTCACCCTTTTCTAGGTCTCTTTTTCATACCATTTTTTGCATGTTTGTTGCTTTAGGTGTTGGATACTTATCACTAAAATACCAAATTAAAATGACCTCAGTAAGGTCCCGAGCAAAACCCTAAACATTGTAAGTGTTTGCTATGTTTCTGGTATGCTTGGCTATGTTTTGAGTTTGTGCTCTTATTTGAGCCCCTAGATAATTGTTATAAAATTTTTAAAAATTGTATGACGACTGACTAATTGTCTAATATCACATGTAAATTTTTTTCTTAAGTAAAATTTATTTGTGGGTTAGCTAGTTCAGAATTTGGGAGTGAACGGGAATGGAGGATGAAATCCCAATTCCCTAGTTCCGGTTACAAAATTTGTTGAGTTTAGTGTATGGGTTTAAATTTTATGAAATTTCACCCAGGCCTTATGTTTTGTCACAGTACCTTCCTTGAAAAAATTCACGGTCATTAGTTTGGTAGATTATTTGATAAGAATTTCCCAATCTATTTAGATCCTACCAAATCCAGAAATGCCTTGACCAATGAAGTCCTACCAAATCCATAAATACCTTGACCAATGCCTACACTTCCTGTACCCACTCTGGTCCAATTACTTAAGCTTTTGACTTGATCTTTTACTTGGATCAATCCCATGGTGTTGTCTAACCCTAACCTTTTACCCAAGCCCATTTGGAGTCTCCAAGCACATGAACGAGACTTAGGAAATCGGTGCGCGGCTCAAGAACACTGTTCTCAATACCTTAGCCCAACCTTAGTAGGTCTTGTTTACTTTGTTGGCCCACATACATGCACTTGGTAATTTTTATACCAAACCCTTAGAGTTTCAGGTCCTACTGATCTAAATTTCAGCCCATTTGGATACCGTTTGGCTCGTCCAAAAAATTATCTGGTTAAGTCTAACAATAAAATTATTTTGTGTGCCAATGCAATTTGATTTGATTTGGGTTTCATCTTTTTGCTAGGATATGAGGAATGTGATTGTCGAGTTAGGATGAGAAGCTCGATTCACCTGGGTCCGTTTCGTTGGACTCTTCTATTTTCATCTTTGCTTTGCTTTATGAGTAAGGCTTTCACCAAGTTTTAGACATAGGACGACGTCAGTGGCTTTTTATCGGATCCCTTCAATGCCAGATCAATTAGCTATTTTTTTTATTTTAATAAAATATGAAGGATGAGACCCCTTGATGGTTTTTGAACTGCAAGATCTAGAAATCATATGATGTAAGCCCCTACCTAGGCCTACAATATAAGTAAACGAGCTTTACGATTTTCACGAATATGAGAGTTAATGGTATGCATATGTATGAACTTCACTTGTACTCCTTGACAACCTAAAGTATTGAAATGTCAATAGGATACTGTGAATGGAGCATGTTTACGAAAATTGTGGCACTATCATTGTTCCGAGCCATATGAGTATCGTGACATCTGATTTATAGAGGATGTGTGTGATTAAGCATAAGTATGTCTATAAGTATAAATCCATTGACTTAGTCTAACATTTTCTAGAAGTTTGGTGACATTGGCCTCGGCAACCTGCCTCTTGATCGTATTCTAGAAGTTTGATGATTTCTCGTGAGTATTAAGATACTCAGTTATTAATATTGTATTGTCAATAGTTATTTGCTGACCAATATGTAAACTTGTTGATTACTAATGATTTTCCTATATTTTGTAGGTGTGTATCCATGTTAGTGACCGACGAAGGTAAACCGATCAAGAGACTCATGCCAAGGGATGATACCATGTGTTTACATTATGCTGAGTGTTCTGTTAGACCTATGTCAAGTATGATGTTGTGGGCGGGTGCCCTAAAGCCTATGTTGAGGTTTTGGATGGTTAACGCGTGATTTGTGTGTTATTATTTTATATTTAATTTCATTGTGCATGGTATTAACATTGGGGTAAAGGTTATCACACGTCTACTAGGTGTGTAAGCCTCAAAATCTTAGAACATGGAAAGAGTACATAAGGTATGCTAAACGTATTTGAGTGCAGCTGTGGTATATGATTGATTAATGTGGACTAGAGGAGCTTACGATTCACACAGATTGAAGGGTTCATGTGAAGACCATGTGTTTGAGTATGATGCCCTTAAACATGATGATGCCTCTAGTATTTTAATTTTGGGGTATGTAGAAGAGTTAACCATACCCCAGTGCTTACTTTACTGAAAAATCATCGTCATTTAAGAATAAGATGTCAAACTCTAAGGTCAAAAGTAAGTATAAGATCTAGATCATGCACCCGCATTAAGAAAACCTCAACCTCTTAGCTATATTGGGGATGTTATCTTTGTCTAGATTGGAATAATCTTTGCATTTGTAAGTTCACCTTCTCAGTTTTCTGCTCGTGACTAAGTTCATCTTCCTATGGTAATATGATCAACATACATAATATGAAAATCTGATAAGGTTACTGTCTTAAGCTTCTTTAAGGGTTAAGATCTACTTCCATAAAGTGTGTACAATGTTAGTCTAATTAATAATTTTCTTAATTATAACATGAAGATTAGGTTTGTTCTTCTGGCCAAATTGGGGTCTTAAACATCAACTTATGAGTATGGACACAAGATGTTACAACATGAACTCATGGCATGGACAACTAAACTTAGAACTGGGAGTTTTGTTCAAACTTGTACAAGGATCTCAAGATATTAGGAAATTAATTTGGATATAAAGACTTGTTAACCTACAGGTGGTTCAACTATTCAAACACTTCATTGATGGATATTGGTGTAAACTTTAGTGTGGACATTCAGACTTCACTAAATGCTCAAAAGGCTCAATCACAACATTATAGACTATCTTGGGAAGTATGGTTCATTCATTATGTGGAATTTAAATTTGAATGGAGTGGTTGAAATCTATGAAGACTATATTTGTAGTAGACAAGTTTAGGCGACTTAAACTTGAACATTTTATGGTGAACATATTTCAGACTTGATATTAGTTTTGATGACTTGAAGTCTTAGACTTGGAGTTGGACAAACGCTAGACTTTGGTTGAACTTTGAAGCCTGAATTTTCTAAAAGGAGAATGTCTTGTTGATACCTAAAGTTTTGGAGTTATTTAAATTTTAACTTGAGTGGGATACTTATGTGGTAGTTTGGAGGAGCTTACTCTTCATTAATAACTCAAGTGGTTGGGAGCCTTAGGCAAACTATGGACTATTTGGCTATAAGTAGGAGGCTTGGTCTACATAATAAGTTTGGAGCTTGAAAGGTATAATAAAAAGAAGAAAAGGAAGAAATAGTGAGAATTGGGATTCTAGATTGGGTATGTTTTGATAAAACTACATTTGTCAATCTCTCAACTTTTGGATTCAAGAGATTGTACTGCAATGGGTTATTGCATTTGTATCTCTTGAGTGATTATATTTTAAAAGAACTTTTATATCTTATGAGGACAAATTATAAACTAGTTGGTTGTGATTGGTGTGTGTGGTCAATGTGTGCTTGTGTTACTAGTGTGATAGATACTCCAGGTGTGAAATGGTATGGGTGGTTATAATTCCAAGTGTTCAATTGGTTTGTAAAGTTGAGCTTGAGGTCAAGGGGTGAAGGACAAGCGTGTCTTATAAAGCCAACTCATGGTTGAGTGCGGTAAAAGACAAGTAGCTTGTGAAGCACTTGAGTCTTGCTTGGTAATGGACAAGTGGTTATAGATTAGGTTGTAACTCATTTTGTTTGGTTGTAGTGAAGCATTAAAGAGCTACCCAATCGTATGACATGGTGGTGTAGAAGAGAGGATGTACTAGTTGGGAACCTCTTCAAAAATCTTTGTGTTTGTATTTCTTACCTTTCTTCTTCAAATATAATTTAGTTAACTTATTTTTTTTACAAATTATGCATGGATTGACATGTTTGCCAACACATTATGATTGGTTACAAATTTGTTAATAGATCATTTGTTGATTTGCTAGAGTTATCCTCATTTCATTAGGTTACCACTCATAGTATAATTCACTTCATATTTCAAGATCACTTTAGTCAAGATCGTAGATAATCATTTTTATCTCTATTAATCACATCTTGTGCTTTGGTGTTAGAGTTCTATTCTCCATCCTGTTCTTTCATTTGGTACTAGAGCATAGGTTGACACAATTGTGTGTGTTTTGAAATATGGAGAACAATCAACTACTTGTTTCGGTTGGTAAGGTAAACTTTTACAACATGATGCATGCATCTCAAAGGACTAGATACTTGTCCATGACACGAAGGATCATGTTATGTGGTATTTAGATAATGGTTGTTCTAGACATATGACCGGGGATCCATTTATGATCACTTGCTTTAAATCTCATAATGGGGGAAAAGTAACTTTCGGTGATATTGGTAAAGGGAAAATTGTTGGAAAAGGAATTGTTGACAAATCTCCATCAATAGAGAATGTTTATCTTGTGGAAGGATTAAAGCACAATCTCTTAAATATTAGTCAGTTATATGATGTAAATAAAAAAATTATTTTTGAATCATTTGTGTAAAATTATTGATGGTGAAACTAATGAAGTGTTGTTTTATTGCGATAATAAAAATAATGATTATCCATTAACATTTGTGATTTGGACAATTCAAAGATTGAGTGTCTTCAGTTGTAGAAGAATAAACTCAATTGTGGGATGGGATAGAAGGGCTAGTCATCTCAACCTTAAGTTTCTGAAGTACTTGGGTCTTATCAACTAGTGAATGGACTACCAATAATTCTAAGTAAAGCCCTTCATCATGTGGTCCTTGCCAACAAGGAAAGCAAAAACATGTGCCTCATAAACTGAAACCAAATGTGTCTACATCACAATGCCTTGAACTTTTACATTTGGACTTGGTTTTATGCAAACTATGAGCTTGAGTGAGAGGAAGTATATGTTTGTTACTGTAGACGGCTACTTTCAAGTTAGCACATGGGCTAATACTTTTTTATAGGACTATGGTTATTTTTTTGATGTGACAATGTGGTAGAGTTTATGCAATGACCAAGGAGTAGATTGTACCATATAATCAAAGGAAGTTTTGTCTACATCAATCATGGGAGAGAGCTCAAAAAGTTGATCTTGGTCGGCGGAAAGACTACTTCGAGGGGGAGTATTATGCAAATGCTTTATAAGGATTAGCCTAAAACCTTGTTACAAGTTACATTTGTTGTCATCATCAAAAAAGGAAAGATTTTTCAGACTTGGACTTGTTGACATTTGGATTTTAGTGATGAAACGTAATTCATGTCTTGAATCATGAACATTATCGTAAGTTGATTCTTAATGAATTAGAACAAAATTGTATCCCTAAGTGAAGATTGAAGTAATGTAGACATGATTATTTCTTGAGAAAATGTTTCATTAAAGATAAAGACCTAAGTTACGTTGTCATCACCAAAAAAGGGTAGATTATCAAACCTATAGATTGGAAGTTTATGAAATTATCTTATTTTGATTCTAAAACTCAACTTTAGAGTTTGGCCAAGTCATGTTGATGATGAAGCTTGAACATAAGTACGAACATGTGTGTACATCAACTTATGAGTTTAGACACAAGATGGGACAACACTCATTATGGACAACTGAAATTTGAACTTGGAGTTTGGTTTTGATATTCGGACTTGAACATGGATCTCAAGATTTGAGGAAAATGCTTTGGATAGGAAGACTTGTTCACCTACTAGTGGCTCAACCAATCGAACACTTCATTAATGGATATTGGTGCAAACTTTGGTGCCAACATTGGGACTTCACCAATGGCTCAAAAGGCTCAACCATAACATTGATGACTTCCTTGGGAAATATGGTTCATTCAATGTCTGGAATTTGAATTTAACTAGAGTGGTGGAAATCTAGGAAGACTATGATGGACTCATAGTGAACAAGTTTGGAGACTTAAACTTGAACATGTTATGATGAACATATTTCACAATTGATCTCGGTCATCATGTCTTGAATTCATGGAATTGAACTTGGACAAGTGCTAGACTTCGGTAGAACCTTGAAGACCAAATTGTCTAAAAAGAAAATTTGTAGGTAGAGGCTAAATCTTTGGAGTTATTTGAATTTGAACTAGAGTGGGAAACTTGTGAGGTAGTTTGGATGAGCCTACTCCACATTAATGACTCAAGTGGTTGGTAGCCTTGGACAAGCTATGGACTATTGGACTATAAATAGGAAGCTTGGTCTATTGAAAAAGTTGGATCTTTAATGGTATAATCAAAAGAAGATAAAAAAACAAGATTGAGAATTGGGATTTTGGATTAGGTATGCTATGATAAAGCTACATTTGCTAATCTCTTAATTTTTAGATTCAATAGAGAATGCTTCAATGGTTTATTATTTTTGTATCTTTTGAGTGATTATATTTTAAAAGATCGTGTTGATCTTGTGAGGGACAATTCTACACCAATTCATTGTGATTGGTGTATGTGGTTGTTGTGTGTTTACACTAATGGTCATGCGATACTCTAGATGTGGAGTGGAGTTTGGTGAAGTACAAATAGCTTGTGAAGCACTTGGATCTTGCTTGGCGATAGACAAATGGTTGTGCAATTATGGTGTAACACTCATTTGGTCTGGCCATAGTGAAGCGTAGAATACCTATGCAACCATAGGACACGGCGGTGTAGGAGAAATGACATACCAATTGGGAAGCTCTTCAAAAAATTGTATTTGTGTATGTTACCTTACTTCTTATGATATAATTTCGCTTAACTTATTTGTTTCACATCTTGTGTATGGTTCAACAAGTTTTCCAATAAATGAGATCGGCTACAAATTTGTTAATAAATCATTTGTTGATTTTCTAGAGTTATACTCTGTTTATTCAGTTAATGATCATATTACAATTCACTTCATAGTTTATGATCGGTTTAGTACGATTAGATATAATTATTTTGAACTCTAATAATCACATCCTGTGCTTTGGTGTTAGAGTTCTATCCTCGATTCTATTCTTTTAGTTTACATACTTGCTTAACTCCCTTGTGTTTGACTTGATTGTTATTGGGAGTTAAATATTATCAAGTTCTAGGTCATTCTACTACTTGTATGGTTTGACTTGTTTACGAAACCAAGTAGCAATTTATATTAGAACTTATTGTGCCTCACACATACACACTATTACTTGAGTTCATAATGTCTATTTGTCTTACTTACTTCATTTGCACTTACTTGCTTATCTTATACTTGTGCTTAAATTGTTTATGCATTATTGTTCATTCGTACGATGTAAAGACTGAGAAAAATTTTTTTTTAAAAAAAATAAAATAACGTTCGACGCGGTGGGATTGAACATGAAAAATTTTAATTTTTTCCATTTAAATGAAATATCGTTAGTTGGTTAAGTATGAATTACCCAGTTAAGTGAAAAGTACTTTTTAACCGGTTAATTTTAGTTAAATTGATTGAGTCGACTACACAATTTACCCATTTAACGTGTTAAATAAACCATACTATTTACCCATTTAATCGGTTAGATGAACCATACCATTTAACTGTTTAAATGGTTAAGTGAACCATGTTGATTACCCAATTACCCGGTTAAGGAAATTACGGTGAAGAGGTGTTTCCACATACCCTAGCCGTATTTTATTTCATTATAAAAGGGTGTAAAAGAGGGGTGGGGGGGGGGGGGGGGGGGGGGTA